>JASDQU010200346.1:31754-47419 GCA_032191745.1 Picea mariana
TGGATGGCTGTCATAATTTCGACACTTTTCCCTTCGGGTTTTCGTGACTTCCAATATATCAAATCTTTGAAGCTGTCAATCTACTGACGTGTGTCCCTTTTAGAATTTCGACATTCGGGACTTCGAGATTTCGACTCTTCAGAATTTCGGCCTTCGTGAATTCGACATTTAGGCCTTCGCGATTTCGGCCATACAGCTTTTCGTCACTTCAGATTTTCAGCACTTCGATGTCTCACAATTTTGGCCTTTCGACATTTCGGCCTTTAGCGACATCAACACTTTGACATTCAAGATTTCGGAACATTGGGCGAGTGCATTGGTAGAAAATTCCGAAGAAAAACTCTCGGAGTGATGTAACTACTTACGCCACTTGATGACATGTCACGAACCGAGTAGCTGTCACGTGTCACTCATATTTGTGATCTGCATGTACCTAAAATGTTGAATCAACTTGACACTTGTCATTGTCTGATTGCACCACATATCCTTGCTGACATAGTCTGATGACATGGTATGCCACACATCCTTACTGACAAGGTTCACTGACGTGGATATCCCACACGTCCTTGCTGACGTGGTCTACTGACTAAAAACCCCGATCCAACAGTCCTTGTATGTCCTCTTTGATTGACGGCTGTGATCAAATCGTGAGTTCGCGTTTCATGAATTCTCACGAATATCTCTTTGACTTCTTCACTCTGGGATTCAGCAAAATGATGACCCTTCGCCACGTGCCCTCCTTGACAATGGACGGTCTCGATCATTTCAGAACTTGTCTCGTGCACCATCCTATGGATCCAACGGTTTGACAAGAACTCAGGTTTGATCTGACAACTGACAGGTATTTGAAAATTTGAACTCACAGCTTCTTTACCTCACTTATCCTATCCTTCCACTCTTACATTTTAACATGATCCAATGGTTCAGATCTTATCGCAATTTTGTGTATCGGGACTTTGGAACAACTCCCTCTTTCGAACTTCTGATTCCTGATTTCATGATATTTCATAGTGCCATATCAACGACTCACACTCCTCCAGATCTGACGGTTCAGATCATATCGCAATTCGCATATCACGAGTTCCTACATCTCTTCCTTTGACTTCTCCGACTCACGAGTCAGTGAAATGCCAATCGCTCCCGACGTGTCCTCTAGATCCAACGACTCAGATCATTTCCCTACTTTGGAGTGTTGACTAACTCCTAGGATTATCCTCCTTGTAGCTCCACTATATCTAACAGTTTATGGTCCTTTGCACTCCGATCCAACGATCCTCCAGCTCATGGTCACCCATATGATCGTCGCCCGTTATTTTACATGATCAACACGGTCATCCTCTTGATCGGACGGTTGTTGAGGCTTTTCGTTTTACGCTCTTTCTGTGCATTGGTCAACTTATTAATTTTCCATCGACACTTCTGCAATGCGCTCTTCATTCGCTAACTCTCATGAGCTTTAATAACTATTTGTGCATTCTTGTATGCACTGATAATCGATTACTAATTGTCTTGAGTTTTGAACTTCATACTGTTCGCTAATCCTCCTGAGCTTTCACATTGAATCATTGTTGATCCTATCATGATCAACAATAGTCACAGATTTCTTCTCTGTGCAATGTGCTATTCCTTCTGAGCTTTGATCTCTGCATAATGTTTGACATCTTCTACTGACTGATATATTGTTGACATCAATGACAATCTCATCTGATATACTTCATCATTATAGATCATCTCATCRACTGTTGACATCAATGACAATATATCCAACAATSTCCCCCTTTGTCATTGATGGAAACACACTAACTTCATATACATAACTCCCCCTATGATGATGCTTTCTTCTTATGAAGTTTTCCTTTTATGAAATTTCTCTCCCCCTTTGACATCAATGGAAAAGGGTTTCTTCTCCTACAATATTTCTGTATAATTACTTCTCTGACCACTGGTAACTCCTCCTGCAATCAACTTTTTTCTGTCATAACCGAATGACTCCTTCTGTCATTGATTGCTATCTCCCCCTGAATAGGTGCCAACTGATGCATTATTTTCTTGAGATATTTAGGTAGGAAGAAGGATTACTCCCAATTTTTGCCTGAGATATTCAAATACATCTTTGTTTAAGGGTTTTGTAAAAATATATGCCCCTTGTTCTTGTGTTGGAACATATTCCAATTTAATGTTCTTGTTTTCAGCCTGATCTCTTAGATAGTGGTACTTTATGGGAATGTGTTTCGATTTTGAGTGTTGTACAGGGTTCTTAGAGAGACTTATCGTGCTTGTATTATCATAGTGGATAGTTGTGGGTTCTTCAAATATTATTTTGATGTCTTGTAGAGTTTGTTTCATCCATTCAACTTGTGTGCAACTTTCTGCTGCTGCAATATACTCAGCTTCAGTGCTAGATAGAGAAATTGAGGATTGTTTCTTTCTTATCCAAGCAACCCGTGATTCTCCCAAAAAGAATGCTCCTCCACTCATACTTTTTCTGACATCTACACTTCCTGCCCAATTAGCACCTGAATAGGCTTTTAATGTGAATGAGTCCTTGCTAGGATACCAAAAACCAATATCTATGGTTCCTTTCAAATATCTAAAGATTCTTTTTACAGCTTGAACATGAATCTCCTTTGGTTCTGCTTGGAATCTAGCCACCATCCCAACAACTTGCTTGACATCAGGTCTGGAAGCTGTTACATAGAGAAAACTGCCAATCATTGATCTGTAGTATTTTGGATCTACAGCTTTGGACTCATCATCCTTGCTTAGTTTGCATCCAACTGTCATAGGTGTACTAACAGTTTTGCAATCCTCTAACTGAAATCTCTTAAGAATATCCTTAACATATTTAGACTGATGGATAAAGACTCCCTTTTTGGACTGTATTATTTGTAATGCAAGGAAGAAATTCATTTCGCCAAGCAAAGACATTTCAAATTCTTGCTACATCATCTTAGCAAAGTCCTTACTCATTTTTTCATTATCACTACCAAATATAATATCATCAACATACACTTCCATAATGATCAAGTTATTATCATCAATTTTGCAATAAAGATTGTTGTCTATTGATCCCCTTTTTAGGCCTTGTTTTTGTAAATAAGAGTCTAGCCTTGCATACCATGCTCTGGGTGCTTGTTTTAGTCCATAGAGTGATTTCTTTAATTTACAAAAATAGTCCCCTTTGTTTGTTAATTTGAACCCTTCTGGTTKCTCAATATAGACTTCTTCTTCTAAATTTCCATTTAGAAATGTTGACTTGACATCCATTTGGTACACTTTAAATTTTCTTTAGCTGGAGAAAGGTAAGAACATCCTAATTGCCTCTAATCTGGCCACAGGTGMAAATGTTTCTTCATAGTCTACTCCTTCAACATGAGCATACCCTTTGCATACTAATCTGGCTTTGTTCCTAATTACTTTCCCATCTTCATTCATTTTATTTTTATATACCCATTTAGTTCCAATGACATTTTTATTTTTTGGTCTAGGAACTAGTTCCCAAGTTTGATTTCTWTCAATTTGATCCAATTCTTCATTCATATCTTTAACCCRTTTCTCATATWYACATGCCTCTCTAATTGAAYTTGGCTCAATATGTGACACCAATGCTAATTTTGTTTGATACAATAATTGTCTTCTTGTTTGCACTCCTTCATTCATATCTCCAATAATCAGCTCTCCGGGATGATTTTTTTGAATAATTCTTGAGGGTGTCTTTGTATATCTTCTTGAGAATTCTTCTCTTATATCTCCATCTTGACTATCTTCTTCACTTTCACTAGTATCCATATCATATTCTTCCATTTCTTTTTCATTCTCTTCTACTTCATCTAGTTGTGTGCCGAACGTCTCATCATCATCTTCATCTTTATTTTTAGATATGGTCTCTTGATTTTTGATCCTTATCATTTTTAGATCATCCACCTTGACATCTGCACTTTCAACAATCTTATGTGATCTAAGATTGTAGCATCTATATGCATTATTTTTTGAAGCATATCCAAGAAAAATACCTTCATCACATCTGGCATCAAATTTTGCAAGACCCTCATCTAGTCTTTTGATGTAGCATATACTTCCAAAGACTTTGAAGTATTTCACTGATGGAGCTCTTCCAAACCATAGTTTATAAGAAGTTTTATCACTATTAACCATGATCTGACCTCTGTTCAATATGTATACAGTTGTGCTTACAGCTTCCCTCCAATATCCATATGACAATTTTTCTTCATTGAGGATAGTCCTTGCAACTTCCTGAACTGTTCTATTTTTTCTCTCAGCAATCCTGTTTTGCTGATGTTTTCTGGCAGTAGAGAATTGTATTTTTATTCCATGGGTTTCACAGAAGAGATCAAACTCTTTTGAGATGAATTCACCACCATTTTCTGATCTAAGATATTTGATTTTTGTCCCCCTTTCATTTTCAACAAGGGTTTTAAAGGCTTTGAATTTGTTGAGTGCTTCTAATTTTTATTTGAGAAAACATATCCAACTCATTCTAGTAAAGTCATCAATGAACAACATAAAGTAAGACTCTCCTTGTAAACTCTTGGTTCTCGTAGGTTCACATAGGTCAGTGTGAACAATCTCTAAAGGTTTAGAGGTTGTGTATTCTTTTGTTTTGAACCTTACCCTAGTTTGCTTCCCTAGTTGATAGTGTCTACACATAGCATTTGAGGGTTTTATGATTTTTGGCAAGTTTCTTACTGCACCAAGGTTGTTGACTTTCACAAGATTGTCAAAGTTAATATGCCCCAACCTCCTATGCCATAGCCAACTTTCATCTATAGAATTTATATGACACTCATTCAATTTTGCATCTAGTATATATACACTTTCAGGAGTTCTAGGAGTAGTACCAACTAATTTTCCTGTGTCTTCTCTCCTAATCTCACACTTTTGGGAATCAAAGATGCAGAAGTATCCCTGATCACAGGTTTGACTGACACTTAATAAACTAGGCTTCAATTTATCGACAAGTAGTACATTTCTAGCTTTGTCTTTTCCCAAGATCACAGTGCCTTTCCCAAGTATGTTACTTGAAGCAATATCACCAAATGTAACTTTTCCTTTTTGCTTCTTTAAGTATAAAAACTTGTCCTTGTTACCCGTCATATGTTTTTAGCATCCACTGTCAACATACCAAAGATCCTTTTTATCTTGAGTTTTTAGGGCAATAAGACATTCCGTTTTTGATGTTTTTACTCTCCAAACTTTCCTTTGCTCTCTAATGAACTTGGATTGTTTTGAGACTTCCATTAGTCTGCAATTAATGGCTTTATGTCCATGGTTATGACATCTGAAGCATTGTAAGTCCCCTTCTTGTAGAGGTGCAAAGGAGTTATAGTTTCTTCTCTTAACTNGTCATATGTTTTTAGCATCCACTGTCAACATACCAAAGATCCTTTTTATCTTGAGTTTTTAGGGCAATAAGACATTCCGTTTTTGATGTTTTTACTCTCCAAACTTTCCTTTGCTCTCTAATGAACTTGGATTGTTTTGAGACTTCCATTAGTCTGCAATTAATGGATTTATGTCCATGGTTATGACATCTGAAGCATTGTAAGTCCCCTTCTTGTAGAGGTGCAAAGGAGTTATAGTTTCTTCTCTTAACTCGATTTGTTGCTTGTTTATCCTTAAGGATATAGTTCTTAACCTTCATATTTTTCTTTCTATATGCTCTACAATTTATAGCTTTGTGTCCAAAATTAGAGCATGCAAATCAATAACTAGGAAAAATGTGAGGATACCTGTTTTGGTAAAACTTCTTTGGTATAGTCTTGCCGTCTTTCCTGATGGGTGGAGGTAATCTTTAGGAGTTATGATCATTACTTATCTTCTCTTCATTTTCTTCTTTAATGTACTTCGGAGAGCATCTACATAAGATTTTGAGTTAAGATGGCTTTCCTTTTGAGAATAACCTATTTCATTTTTATTTCCAGAATCCCTTTGCATTGTAATAATCTTATCTAATATTTTAGAGCTATTTTCAGATTTTGTTTGATTGATTTTTTCATCCAGTTCCTTTTTCAGATGAACTCTTTCTGCCTCCATCCTTTCAACAGTTATTTGTTTTTCTTCAAGAGATTTTTCCAGAATTTCTTCGATCTTATTTGCTTCTAAGATTTGTTTTTTCAGATTGTTCATAAGTTTTTCCATCTCCTTTTCTTCTTCTTCATATTTTTCTTTATGTTCAACTACAAAACTTTTCAATTGTCTATATCTGGCTTTGTATTTTCGTAATTCATCTAAGGCACTGAGAAGTTCTTCCTTCATATTAACTTTTTCTTCATCTTCTAACTCCTTCTCATGTCTAATTTTTTCTATCTCATTAGATTCTTCAATACCTAAGAAAAGAACTTCATCATCATCAGATTCATCGTTGTCACTAGACTTTGACGAGCTGTTGTCTTCTTTTCTTGAGTAGAAATTCTTCTTCCCTCTGTAGAAATTTTTCTTGTAGTTGGGTTTTTCCTTCTTCTGGTATTGTTTCTTTTTGTTTTCTTTATCTTCAGGGTCCTCCTTGCGATAGGGACACTTGGATGCAAAATGACCAAATTTTCCACAATTAAAACATTTGAAAGGAAGCTTACCTTTGTACTTCCTTGATCCTTTCTGAAGTTTTCTAATGAACTTGGCTTCTTCCACATCAGATTCTTCATGATGACAAGATTGAGGTTTTTGCTTCTGATTTATCTTTGTCTTGGATGCTTTGAAATCTATTTCGTCTTTTGCTGATTTATTATTTCCTGTTCTCATTTCATATGCTGTAAAAATCCCATGGAGCTCGTCAACTGTGAGTGAGCTTAGATCAGATCTATCTTCAATTGAGGAAATATTTGCATCATATCTCATCGGTAATGACCTTATTAATTTTTTCACAATGGGTTTATCTATAACTTCTTCTCCTGCCGCTCTAATTGAATTGACCACTTCATCTACCCTATGAAAGTACTCAACAATATTTTCTTCTTCTTTCATTTTCAAGTTTTCAAATTGAGGTCTATAGGTTTGTAGTTTGGCTTCTTTGACTTTGTCATCTCCTTCATATACAACCTCCAATTTGTCCCAGATTTATTTAGCCGATTTGCAATGCATAACTTTCACACATATAGGGTTAGTCAACCCAACTAGAATTCCATTAACTGCTCTTGAGTTATCATTACAGATTTTCTTTCCTCYAGAGTCTTTGGTGGAGTAGTTGGTGTAATGTAATCGTCTACAACAGATTGCTAGATATAAAACCAAGCGCCAACATGAAGTTTTTCATTCTTATTTTCCACAGAGCATGGCCTTCTCCATTGAAAAATGATGCTATGTTGTTAGAAATTCCTTCTTGTTGATCCATCTTYAGGATCTACCTTCAAGTTTGTTAGACTATTCTGAAGGAACTTGCTCTGATACCAATTGAAGGATCAGATCTCGTCACTGAGRGGGGGGGTGAATCAGTGACATAAAAATTATATCAATTTTTCATTTATTAATGCAAACAACATTTTAACACAGTATTTTATCGTGGAACCCAAATGGGAAAACCACAAACTCTTTTCTATTAACTGCAAAAATTGTTTTACATTTTACATAGATGGAAGATGTACTTTCTCTTTGATCAACACCAACTGGTCAGGATGCACCCACACCCTGGTTTACCAGCACCAACTGGTAGGGGATACAACCCCCTATTTTGTCAGCTACAACTGACAAGGAAGCACCAAATCCCTCTGCAGGCACCAACTTTCCCTTGCACCACCCAACCACCCTTAATACATAGGTATTATCTTTTCTTCTTGGAATTTGCTTCAACTATTGATCTTTTGATTTGGACTACAGAGACACTTTCTTCTCAACAATCTTCCATGTTTATATACTCTTCAAACAACGTGAGTGTGACACAACTGTGTCCCTTCATTTCGAACATCGTAGCTCTTTGATTAATTAGCGTTAATACTGATTATTTAGTTTTACCGTGAAGGTAAATTGATCACAGTCATGGATCAATTTTAATCCTTTATACTTATTCATGGATCTCTGTTAATTTCACAGAAACTAGATTCTATGGAGGCGCTTCCTTCAAGCCATTTCATATGACCGAGCATTACAAAACCACGGGCTTACCGAATATAGCGACGTATAAAAGTTTCCTTTTAAAAACTCTTATATCATATGACCAACGGCGGCGAACTCACGTTAGGTGAGACAAGTTCTTGAGCATTTATCGATTCAACGGTCATGATTCATTCTTCTAATGAGATGGATGACTGGCATGATTTCGTCACTTTGACCATCGATTCTTCGTGACTTACAACATTACAAAACTCTCGATTACGATATCGTCGAAATAGTCAGACGATTCACGTTTATTTCGCAGAGATAGATCAATGGCCAGGTTCAAACCTTACACTCATCCTTCCACTACTAAATCTGATGGCTATGACTTAATCATGCGTTGAGATGGATGGCTGTCGTTATTTCGACACTTTWCCCTTCTTATTTTCGTGACTTCCAATATGTCAAATCTTCGAAGCCGTCAATCTACTGACGTGTGTCCCYTTTGGAATTTCGACGTTCGGGACTTCGGGATTTCAACATTTCGGCCTTCGTGACTTCGGAATTTTGGCCTTCGCGATTTCAACCATTCAGCCTTTCGTCACTTTGTATTTTCGACACTTCGACATCTCAAGATTTTGGCCTTTAGACATTTCGGCCTTTAGCAACTTCGAGACTTCGGCAATCGGGACTTCGAAACATTGGGCAAGTGCATTGGTAGAAAATCCCGAAGAAAAACTCCCAGAGTGACGTAACTGCTTACGTCACTTGATGACATGTCACGAATCAAGTAGCTGCCATGTGCCACTAATATTTGTGATCTGCACATACCTAAAATGCTGAATCAACTTGACACTTGTCATTGTTTGATTGTGCCACGTGTCCTTGCTGACGTAGTCTGATGAATTGGTATGCCACTCATCCTTACTGACGAGGTTTGCTGATGTGGATATCCCACACGTCCTTGTTGATGTGGTCTACTGACTAACAACCCTGATCCAACGGTCCTCGTATGTCCTCTTTGATTGAAGGCTTTGATCAAATCGTGAGTTCACGTTTCATGAATTCTCACAAATATCTCTTTGACTTCTTCACTCTGCGAGTCAGTGAAACAATGACCCTTCGCCACGTGCCCTCCTTGACAACGGACGATCCTGATCATTTCAGAACTTGTCTCATGCACCATCCTCCGGATCCAACGGTTTGACAAGAACTCGGGTTTGATCCGATGGCTGACAGGTATTTGAAAATTCAAACTCACAGCTTCTTTACCTCGCTTATCCTATACTTCCACTCTTACATTTTAACATGATCCAACGGTTCAGATCTTATCGAAATTTCGTGTATCGGGAATTTGGAACAAATCCCTCTTTCGAACTTTCGATTCCCGATTTCACGATATTTCAGAGTGCCATATCAATGACTCACACTCCTCCAGATGTGACGGTTCAGATCATATCGCAATTTCGCGTATCGCGAGTTCCTACATCTCTGCCTTTGACTTCTCCGATTCACGAGTCAGAGAAATGCCATTCGCTCGCCATGTGTCCTATGGATCCAATGGCTCAGATCATTTCCCTGTGTTGGAGTTTTGATTGACTCCTGGGCTCATCCTCCTTGTAGCTCCACTGGATCTAATGGTTATTGGTCCTTTGCGCTCCGATCTGATGACCACGATCCTCCAACGATCCTCCAGCTCACGGTCACCCATATGACTGTCGTCTATTATTTTAGACGATCAACGCGCTCATCCTCTTGATCGGATGACTACCGAGGCTTTTCGTTTTACGCTCTTTCTGTGCATTGGTCAACTTATTAATTTTCCATCGACACTTCTGCAATGCGCTCTTCATTCACTAACTCTCATGAGCTTTAATAACTATTTGTGCATTCTTTTATGCTCTGATAATGGGTTGCTAATTCTACTAAGTTTTGAACTTCATATTGTTCTCTACTCCTCTTGAGCTTGCGCATTGAATCATTGTTGATCCTATCGTGATCAACAATAGTCACAGATTTCTTCTCTGTGCAATGTGTTATTCCTTCTGAGCTTTGATCTCTGCATAATGTTTGACATCTTCTGCTAACTGATATATTGTTGACATCAATGACAATCTCATCTGATATACTTCATCATTATAGATCATCTCATCGATTGTTGACATCAATGACAATCACATCTGATATACTTCATCATTATAGATCATCTCATCGACTGTTGACATCAATGACAATATATCCAAAAATCAAAGAAACCAAGGAATTTTTGTTTCTAAAACCAAGTATATCAGAGAAATGATAAAGAGGTTCGAAATGAAATATTGCAAACCAGTTATCACTCCCATGCAAACTAGTTGCAAGTTGAGCAAAGATGATGATTCAAAGTCTACAGATCAGAGGCAATACAGGTCAATGATTGGCAACCTACTATATGTGACAACATCCAGACCAGATGTAATGCAAGAAGTTGGACAGGTGGCATGATTTCATGCAACAACAAAGGAATCACATGTATTAGCAGTGAAGAGGATTTTCAGATATCTCAAAGGTACATAAGAGTTTGGATTATGGTATCCAAAAGGAAAGGATATATCACTTATTGCCTACATAGATGTAGATTGGGCAGGTTGTATTGATGACCGACGAAGCACCAATGGAGCAACGTTCTACTTGCGTGAGTGTTTAGTATCATGGCTAAGCAAGAAACAATCATCAATATCTTTATCTACATCCGAGGCAAAGTATATTGCAACAACATCATGTTGTACACAGGTTCTTTGGATGAAACAAAATCTGATAGATATACAGGTTGAGTATGATGATCCCATTCCAATCTATTATGATAATACAAGCACCATCAGTATCTCAAAGAACCCGGTGATGCACTCCAAGACAAAGAACATTCCAATCAAGTATCACTTTCTACTGGAGCAGGTTGCAGAAAAGAACATCAGAGTTGAGCATGTGGGCACAAAAGAACATCAGAGTTGAGCACGTGGGCACAAAAGAACAAGTGGAAGACATCTTTACAAAACCACTTCCACGGGAATCCTTTGAGTATCTTCACCAGAGACTCTGAGTTATTTATACTCCAAAATGAATGCTTTTGAATGCTTATCTTATATGTCTTATATGTACACGAGGAAACACCATAAAGAGGACAGTTCAGTTAGGGGGAGAAACCCCAAATGGAAATATACCTTTTTCATTGATGACAAAGGGGGAGAGATTCATCATATGCAGAAGACAGAGGCATGGTTCTAGGGGGAGAATGAGTGATATGAATTCAGTATTGCATGAAATGATTTCAGTATTGCATCAGAGTGTTGCCATCAATGCCAAAGGGGGAGATTGTTGATTAAGGTTGGTTGTCATTGATGTCAACCCTTGAAGAAATCCAGTGGTACAAAGGTTTGGGTAATGTACTAAAGTTTGTTTGATGTAAACATGACTCATTATTATCTTTTCATGGTTGATAATAAGTACAAATAGATGAACTCCAAAGTGGTCCCCTTATGGCGAAAGCCCTCACGAAAAGATGCTTTGAGAATTGAGTTATCCGAAAAGTATGGTTCGAGAACCCATGATTATTTGTGGAATAATGAGATGAAGGCCAGTGAATTTTTTAGTTAAACTATCCTATATGGATAGTGCTTGTCATGCCATTTTCGGTGGTATGTGGAACGTCACATAACTCCTCATGGTTAGAGAGTTATGGCCATGAGAAGTTGGAGAACCCTGGTTTGGGTAATGGAACCAAGTTTGTTTGATGGATAACCGTATGAGTTTTGATATATTTTAAAGTAATACTATTCTATATGGGTATTACATGTCATTCCATTTTTGGTGGTATGTGGAACATCACATAACTCCTCATGGTTTGAGAGTTATGGCCTTACAAAGTTCAAGGACCCTCATATGTCATCTAGAAGCCCCGAAAGGTCAAAGTAGTCAAAGTGGTTTAAGAGATTTTAAAGGTAAATAATAAAGTGAAGTTATGAGTGCACTATAATTCAAAGTGAATACAAAATAAATTRTTTAAATAATAAATTTAATGGAGAAATTAGAAGTGGGTTAACCCTTAAATAAGGAAAGTGGACAAAGTGACCTAGAAGATGTTTTTAAGGAAGCTACTTGGAGAGTATAGATAAGAGGCAAGGCTCTCTCATTTTGAATCACACTTGAGAATATAAGGCTCTCTCATTTTGAATCACACTTGAGAATATAAGGCTCTCTCATTTTGAATCACACTTGAGAATATTGAATATCTATAGGTGTATGAGGGTAACCAAATGATATCTAAGCCTAATTTTTGAGGAAAGGTGAAGAAAAGAAGGCCGAAATTCAAGGAAGGATAAATTCCTTTGATGATGTTTTCCAAGGTATGTTATTTACAGGTCATCTCACCATTTTCACAATAACTAYTTTTTTAGAATTATTCAAACAGTGAAATTGCTATTCCATTGAGGAAACATATCCAAGTATCTTTGGAAAAAAWTCATCTTGTGGRTTGTTGTATTTTTGGAGTTACACTCTGTGGAAAATAGGGTTTGTGGCTAGTCCTGAAACTTGTCTAAAACATGTGTTTCGGGTAAAAACGTCATAAATTATTCATAACAGATCCAAATTGAGTAAGACCAAATGTGTTGGTTAGAGTACAATCTTTAGTATGTTGTGTAACAGTTTCAGATTGATTCAATAAATATTCCGTGTGGGGCATGTTCTACAAGGTCTCTCTCTAGAATAAGCCAGAATTCAACAAGGTATGTCATTTTTGCTATAACTCTTTTTCTGAGAGGTTCCAAGTAGTCACACCTGGAAGAATTGCATAAAAACACCAAAGAACATTGTGTATCAGTTTCATATCTTTATTCATTACATGTACAAAGTTTTGATTATTTCAAGTTAGGGTTGTTGACTAATCCAAAACTAGTCTTGTGAGACTAAAGAAAAGGTTGATGAAAATGCTAGTCTCTTGTTGTTAAAGTTAAGGAAGGTTTGCAGGTATGTGATCATATACACTAGTTCTATAACAGAGTTACAAATCATATTTGGATGATGAAATTGATGAGGCTTTTGGTTAAGGTACATGTTGGGTACATGGTTGAGATGAGTAGTTGATGAGTTGGCACATACATGAGGTGTATAGTTGATGATGTTGGTACATATTGATGAGTAATAGTTGATTAGGAGTTGACACATGATTGGTACATACTTGGTACATGGTTGGATGCACTTGTTTATGCTACAGGTTGATTACAGGTTGTTTGGTACAGGTTGGTGCATGGTTGATGCACTTGTTTATGGTACAGGTTGATTATAGGTTGAGGTACAGGTTGATGCATGGTTCAGGTTTATTGGTATAGGTTTACAACAATATATCTCACAATGATAGTGTGACAGTGGTTCCATCATTCTACTTCTACTTCATGGTGGTTAGACGGGGCAAGGACAGGTGGTTGTAGCCACCTTCCGGTTGTATCCGAAGAACATAGGAGGTTGTAGCCTCCTTCTAGTTGTAGCTAGAGAATTGGGGAGTTGGAGCTTCCCTCAGGTTGTAGCCTGAGAAACTAGGGGATTGGAGCCTCCTTCCAGTTGCAGCTGGAAAACAAAGGAAGTTGGTGCTTCCAATGAATGTAATTCTTCAAGATATATAAGAAAAAACATTCCGTGGTTTTCTCTCGATTTGGGTTTCCACGTAAAACACTGGTGTACTGTGTATGTGTGTGATTGTTCATTTCTTATTGCTCATTATTGGATAATAATTCTACATTGATCTAACACTTGGATTATNTAGCCTCCTTCTAGTTGTAGCTAGAGAATTGGGGAGTTGGAGCTTCCCTCAGGTTGTAGCCTGAGAAACTAGGGGATTGGAGCCTCCTTCCAGTTGCAGCTGGAAAACAAATGAAGTTGGTGCTTCCAATGAATGTAATTCTTCAAGATATATAAGAAAAAACATTCTGTGGTTTTCTCTCGATTTGGGTTTCCACGTAAAACACTAGTGTACTGTGTATGTGTGTGATTGTTCATTTCTTATTGCTCATTATTGGATAATAATTCTACATTGATCTAACACTTGGATTATTTGGATAAAAAGGATTATAATTGCGCTATTACTAATTCACCCTCCCTCTCAGTAATCCAACAACAATGAGATCACTGACTTATGTAGTTGTGATACTCAACTTTCTTAGTAACTAATTATTAAATTTATGATTGATATTTTTATTTGAATAGTACTTATTAAAAAAATACAATATTATTTATTTAAAAAAATATAATATCACTTATTTTAACAAAAATATATAACATATACAAATATTTGCATTGTAAGGAAAATAGTAATTTTTTTTTATAAAATAAAATAAAATACTTTTATTTAATTTTTTTATTTTAAGGATGTCTCAATTTACTATATAATTATTATTGTTTGGTGATGTTTTAAAACCTTTTTAATATCATTATATATTTTTATTGTTAACAAATTTTGGTGATGTTTTAAAACCTTTTTTATATAATTATATATTTTTATTATTAACAAATTCAACAAATTATATAAGTTGTTTAAATTTTTATGTTGAATTGAGTGTTTTTATCTTAACTCCTAACTCCTAATATATATATATGACAATGTATTATTATATGGATCATCAATTTCTTCTTGTTTGCAAAGTAAACATAGAGCTTATTCTTTGTTTATATTTATTCATTTATATATTTCCCTTATTAAATGGTGAGAACTTAGTGTGAATTGACAAAGTATATGGTTTTTTATGTATATATATTTTCTCTTGGAGGTAGTATTGTTCAATGTAAGTAATTATTTGGTTGATCTCATGTTGACAAATTCTCATTTTCTCAATAGTTTCTTGACACAATTTCTCTATTAACCTCTTTTGTACGAGTCTCCAATGACTAATGGGTCATCAACAAATTTTCTTCTTTAATTCCCCTTTTTTAATCAATTTCATATGTCATGGTCCCAACCCTTATCTTGAGATGCAATCTTTGTTGTTCATAATCATAAGCATTATTTTGATTATTTGTAATAAATTGACGTAATGATTTTCCTTCTAAAGGTAATATACACTGTCTTTTCTAACATTGTAGAGCAATTAGAGGTTTGTATTTTAGTTCCCAATTGCTCTACTACAAACCTTTTTTGAACTATTTCAACTTTCTTCCAAAATTCTTTGAACATGCTCGGCTTATACAAAGTTTAACTAGGAGTCCAAACATGACAACCATACAAAATGAATGTTTGCATTAATATTCTAAATTGCAATGTCATTTTATAACTATATTTATTTTGTATAAAACAAAAACCCTACATATCCCCTATTGCTTTCTGCACACAAAAGTTCCAATTATTGTGAAGTTTCCATGACTCACTATAGAAGAAATGTTATTAAGTGAATGGATAACGCATTATGAAAAATGTGTTGTGTACTCAATATGGAAGAGATGTTATTAAGTGGGTGGATAACACACTATGAAAAAGGTGTTGTGATACTCATTATGGAAGATATGTTATTAAGTGGATGGATAACACATTATGAAAAAGGTGTTGTGGTAATGATGAGAGTACCATATAAACACAATTTAATACTTATATAAAA
>JASDQU010200346.1:51096-63530 GCA_032191745.1 Picea mariana
ATCGGAGGCCCAAAGGTACGATATTAATTATTCGTATTTAATATATATATTTTGTATGAAGCAAATAGTAATTAAACCAGGTTGATTTTGTAGTAATTTTTCTTTTCCATGTAAGAAATTATGTAATTTAATCAGTTAATTTTTTATTAATTAATTTGATTATTTAATAAGTTAAATTTTTTATTAATTTAGAATTTTGATTTTTTTTTAATAAATTAATTTAAATAACGAACATTTTTAAAGATAAACTTCTACAAAATAAATAAGTATTGTGTAATTTTTTTTGCAATTCTAATAACTTATTTTAATTAACTCAAAATGATTTTCAAATATTTTTGAAATAAAAGATATTAAAGTTGTAAATCTTATATGATTATGAATTTTGAATATAGGTTACTGCCATAGACTCATGTTAACTCTAGATATATCAAGTGCTTAAAGGGATCAAATCTCTTCAGGTGAAATTTGATCCCTCTCTACACTTGATAAATCTGGAGTTAACATAAATCTATACTGGTTTAATATATTAATATTCTAAAATATATTAATATATATTAAAATATTTCATATAATAATAATAATTAAATATAACTAAATATTTTATAATATATTAGATTGTCCAACCTATATCCATATTAGATTTCATTTTCAAAATATTTGTCACACTACCAACCTTCCTAATCTCTTAACTCAACAAAAGTATGGTGATCTTGGAAAGCTTCTCTTAATGCTTTTAGAGCACATAAACAAAATTCTAAAGAATCACAAGTAGTCACTTACCCTCTCAAGGTYCAATAGACCAATTCCCTCTTAGTGGAAGTTATTCATCATCTTCTTCTTCTTCTTCTTCTTCTTCATCTTCATCATCATCATCATCATCATCATCATCATCATCATCATCATCATCATCATCATCATATAATTTTTTAAATTTTTATTATTAATTTAATGTATTATGTTACATGGACATCTCTCTGGGTTGTAGAGCCCCTCTCCCCACAATGAATCTTACATTATCTTGAATGAATGAATATGAAACACCTATTTTATTTTACTTTATTTTATATTAATTTGAAAATTTAATGATGATTATTTATTCCCATGTAATTTAAAATTATGTTTAATTATATTAAAAATTAAATGATTAATGTATAGAATTTGAAATTTGAATGAGTAAAAGGTTGAGTTGTAATTAAGATAGTATTTGGTTATATATAAGATTAAGGTTAAATGCTCCTTGTAAGTACATGATTCTATGGTTGTAACTTCAATTATAAGAATATGTGGGCTTTCTTCTAAATACTATTTAGATTAAAACTATTTTTATTTTATTTTGGAGTATGGCCTAACATTGCTTTTTATTATCCCGGATGGGGTGCCATGTAGCGAAGGGCGGCCATGTAGCCTGCTCCAGACCCTCGTCATTAATATGGTAGGTTGACTCCCTTCCCCTCACCAATAAATGGAAGGAAGCCATTACTGCCCGTCAAACAACAAAGGACAATTCCCTCGCACGAGCAAAATGGTGGTCATGAGATACAATGGACGGGGGAAGTTTGGTGCAAGGGTCATGTCAGACCTTTGCGTTATCATCCTGCGCAGCGAAGATTGGAGCCATTTCACCTCGACGTTCCACCAGCCCAGATGATCTGAGCACTGGTGCAACTACTAGTTGGCTCCCATCATCCTTACCTTGCTCATTGACACCCTCCCTTGCTCCTCCATGCCGAGGGAAAGAGGCAGGACACGTCGCGACCCTGCCTGACACAGTTTCGTTGCTAGACAGAGGAGGGTGCAACGACTAGAGTGAGCCTTGTCCATAGCCTGTACTCGGCGAAGGGAGAAGGCCAGAACGTCGCTGATGGTGTACGTGGAAGAGGTGATTCCAGAGGAACCTATCTAGTTCCCTCTGAAATGCCTCCTCTTCACTGTTCCAGATAATTGGCAGCCCCCAACTAATTCCCAATAGGCACAAGTGCTCCAGACACATTCCATCATGAGCGAGAGGCCAGGGAAGAAACTACATGCATCATTGAGGAGGAATTCCAAAAGGAATTCCTCCACCTCGACCCCGAGGACACCATTCAAATCAAAGACTCAAGCGAGACGGAGGCAGCAGAGGAGCACGGGATGGAGGAGAAGCTCGGGACAACAGAGGATAGGGAAGTGGCTCAGGAGGACTTAGGCGAGGCGACGACAGTCTGTGATTTGGAGGTGGAGGGTGGCCCAGTCTTGGCGGATTTCAGCCAGGAACCACCACCCTTCTTCCATCCAATGCAGTTAGCGCTTGTTTTTTAGCTTAGAGGCCATATGGATGATCAAATTCACCGAGACACCCTCATACATCAGAGAATTGATATGTTGTACGAGGTTTACTCGAACGCACCAACAACTCAGAAGTGTCTGACTTGTGCTAGGCCATTCGTGCTCCAACCTAGGAACGACCCCTTCGGTGGCGACCCGAGCGACACGACCTCAGGTGAAAATGGGTAATTTACTTGCTTGGCTATCACGAGCATTCTCAACTCGGCGCTCTGTGTTGCTACATAGCAGTTTTACTTTCATGTTCATGTCCATGTTTTACAGTTTGACTGTTAATTTTCAGTTTATTTTTCATGGTTGCTTAGCACAGTGGTGCAGAGACTCAAATCCGCCACCTGCCTTGGTTTTTGTTTGGTAGGGAAGATGGAGGACTGACATTTTTGACAATGACATCACAGTTTGCCATCTGTTTCGATTTCCGCTAATTTGAGGAAATAGTTGACAGACTGTTGCGATGTGGCTTTTTGTATTGTAAAAAAATTTAATAAGATTTTTCTTTTTTTATTAAAAAAAAACATTGCTTTTTATTGACTAAAAATTCATTTTCTTTGTAAATAAGAAGGTTAATGAGCACTAAAGATAAATCTTCAACCCATCTTAATTTGATAAGAAATGTTTAGACATCTATATAAAAATTGTATATTATTTATTAAAAAAGCTAAAATAAAAACATAAAATCCCTTCCATGCCATTTGAAGATTTTTTCAAATTCTAAATAATTTTACTAACCCAAACGAATTATCCTTTTGAAATTTTAACTCAAAATACTACAAAACTTAAATTTCAAGAAAAAACAATCTATCTTAAATGTATAAATGTATAAGTGTTTAGGTTTTTTTCACAAAATTATAATTTTTTGTTGTTTAAATTGCATTTTTTAACACTCTGATTATACAAATTTAACTACTTAAATGTACAGATTCAATTGAGCAAATATCCCCCAAAAAAAATAAATTAAATAAATAAATAAATAAAATTTAGCATATTTAAAATAAATCTATAGTTAACAAACAGTCCGAAAATAAAAAAGCAAATGCCACCACCTTCGCCAATGGTGCCGTGATAGTTGACCAAAATGCGTGCTGCTATGACACATTGTGCTAACAAATACTCCCCATTAACGTAGCATTTTAGAATTTGGGCTGCCTGGATGCTCAGTACCGATGCCGGCTCGCGTGCTTAATTGACCAATTTGTACGTTATATTCTTCTATTAAATCACCAGGCAACTCCTGCACCTTTGCCAGCCTGCGCTTGTTTTGATACCTGACACGCTCGCCGACTCAATCTCATGATATCCAACTTGTTTTAGATTATACATCATGTCGCCTCCATGTCTCTCGCCTCGTGCCTTCAGCCTTATCTTGCAATTTATATTTATATCCCCCCCCATCCCTGCATTTTCCAGGAACACAGCAGAAGCTGCCCTTAGCTCGCCTGTGCATAAAATAAATATTCATACATAAGCGCTGCCTCCTCCAATAATAGCAATTGTGAATAGTTTATATCAGACAGTTCAGCAGACCTGCAATTTTTGTCTGTTTGGACCAAATTTATTATTACAATATCTTCTAATTTCTTCTTTATATATTCTCTCCATTCCCCTCATTATCATCACGAGAACAAGAAAAATAAGGAGCCGTTCGTATAAGTAGATTGTTCGGTGAGAGAGATCGATATTGATCAAGCAAGCTTGCCATAAGGATGGGAATCTGCATGTCATCTGGAGAGCTCTCTTACGCAGCATTGGGAGGAGGAGCAGCTGCAGCCATTGTTATATTGATGGACGGGAGCTATCACCAATTTTCTCGTCCTGTTAAGGCCGAACAGATCTTGAGAGAAAGCCCGGGCCATTTTATTTGTAACTCCGATGGCCTTTACATTGGCCAAAAAATGTGGGAGCTTCTCCCCTGCCAGGAGTTACAGCTTGGTCAAATCTACTTTCTTCTTCCTCGACGTAAGCTACAGTTTGTGGTTTCCGAATCGGACATGGCTTGTCTACTTTACAAAGCTAATTCTGCACTGAAACAGAGCTGTACCAAATATCGGGTCGGAGATTATATCCAGCCCAGCTTCTACACAAACCCACAAATTGGAGAAAGATCCGCCGGAGCCGAAGAAGAAAAAATGAAATTGAGATCGGAGCAGCTGTGCCGAAGTGATAACTCTGCGCGGTCACAGTTTGGGTCTCCCAGAAAACAGTGGAGAGCGAAGCTCGATACGATCGTCGAAGTTGCTTGATTATACAAATTTCCATGAGTTTCCTTCCTTCTTCCCAACCTTTGGATCATTCCGGCGGGGTCTGAGTGTACAAATTCAAATGAGTCCCTTCCCGTGTTTATTACACCAGCAACGAAAGGGCCAAGCAGCGGGTTTCGAACAACAGTGATCTGATTTGATCCCAATTGTACTTATACACATTTTATATTAAGAAAATAAAACTATTGTTATTCCTTATTGATTTGTTGAATTCCCTATCTATAATGCAGAGTTAAAGTGTTAATTACTTATGAAAAGAGATTTAACCTTGAGCAAAGACTTTATACCTAATCATTACATGAGGAATAAACTATTTCACAAACTGTTTTAATTTACTCTTTAAATTTAAAATACTTAAGAGGTTGAGTTAAGTGTTAACATGTTTAAAGGAAAGAGCGAAGGGGTTTGCATACCCCGGCCGTGAAAATTTGACCCATATTGGTGGAAGACAAGCCAAGAATCATTTTTCTTTTTAAACTTGTGAATTTGCAAGTGGGTTTAATTCTCTCTCGCCCTTTTTAAGTTTTGATGTGCACCGTTAGATCTGCAGGTAGTTAGATACGCAACTGTCTCTAAACAATTTAACATTAATATAGTACTGATAAAAGTACAAGATTCTCACACCAAAGGCATGGTACAATATTAGTTATTTATATTTATAGGCAAATAGTGATTGAAGTACGTTAATTATGCAAGTACTTTTATTTTTTTAATATGTTGGAGTTTGGTCATTTAATAAGTTAAATTTAAAATTTAAAACTTCTCATGATAAATAGGTTAATTTAAAATGAGACAACTTCAGAAACAAAATTTAATGAGAAGATTAACTTATTCCAATACAAATTTATTAATTAAAATTATTTAAAGAATATTAGATTTAAGAGTAATTAATTTAAAAAAAATAAAACAAAATGATAATGGGATATTTTTGAGATAAAATATATACAGTGGTCTAAACATTCTACGGAATGATTATTTTTTGGCTATATTTTCTAAGAATATTTGTCTGAAATTTCGTGAAAAATTAATAGATCTGTATATGTGAGTGATTATTTCTGTATAATCCTAGTGACCCAGGGGTTTTTCATCGTGCTAAATCCATTTATGCATTCATAACAAATTTTAAATAACAAAAAAAGTGATCTTGTGCAAATTTATATCCCAAAGTCATTTAGTAGAACAACTAAAAAACACCTAAAATATATTAGTTGTAAATCTAACATGATAATAAATCTTAAATGTAAGTTATGAGTGAGATTATCATAAACATTTTATAAAACATTTTATAAACATTTTATAAAACATTTTATAAATTTTATAATGATTTGACAAAATTTATGATTGTTATGTGATTTAAGTTTAATTTTTAAATTATGTTTAATTACAATGTATTGTAAAAGTTAAATGATTAATGATTAAAATTTGAAATTTGAATAAGTAAGAGGTTATGTTGTAATTAGAGTAGTATTTGGTCTTATGTATGAGATTAAAGTTAAATATTTTTTTTTTTTTTTTAACAAAGACTATTAGGTTTATATTATAAAAGAGGGTAACAACTATGATGAAACAACAAGATTTTACAAAAATTTCCAAGTTTCAAAGAAGCCTCCAACAAGATAGGAGAGGAGAGATTGCTATGGCTGATAATTTAATTACAAAAATTCATGCATGTTTCCAAGTGTAAATTCTGACATAGGAATTCATCAAAAAAACTATTATGCAAGAAACCTGGAGTTAACTGAGTTTTAGGGCGGTGTCCACCTCGTCCTGATGATCTTCATTCGTGGCGCCTTGTGACTGATGTTGTTGGTCTTGGTTGACTTCACACGAAACATGAGAGCCCACAAAAGAAGTTGGATCTTGCTACTAATAGAGATGATGTGGTTGACCTTGTCTTGCCTCTCAAATTGCTTTGTTGTGTGAACAAATTTGACCCGAGTGCCTATTTACTTCCTTTAGAACAATAACCATCTCCTTGTCTCTCTTCTGCTCATTGTCCTGAATTGTTTGCTCAAATTATGCATTTGATTCACGTGGGGCAGTCAATTCCTACTACCGAAGCCATGTTTTCCCCTTTAGGATTTCTAGTTCGCAAGAAGTGCAATGGCATAGTGTCTTGCTTCGACGCCACATTGAAACGTGCGGACGAAGAAACACTGAGACGTCATGTTTGCAGGAGTTGAGGAAGATAATAAACAAGGTCCGAAGGTGGAGAGGAGAAACCATTTTGTGCGACGAGCTACTGAATGGGCTGGACTCCAGGTTGGAAATCATCTTTAGATGCTTCTAGAAGGTGCTTATGTATGAGCACGTGAAGGAACTTAGTAGGATGTACTCGAAAGGTGGAGAATCGAGAAACCAAGAAACCAGACTACATATCCTCAGGTGAGTGCCCATGTGTGAGCACACAAAGAACAAGTGCATATGCTCCATAAGAATAGGTTAACAAATTGCAAAGGGGAAGTACCATATGTGAACAATGAGGATTCCATAGGCTGAATAAAGGTCGATGTTGTCACACAAGTTGTAAGTTGGGAAAAACCTAACCCAACTACCAAAAGGCGACAACTAGGAGGGAACCTACTCATTGTCACCTTAGGTAGGTGTCCCCATCACTTTAGAGGTGAGGTAGCCACCTCAAAGGGGGAATCTCAATGATCCTAGGGGGAAATGAGATGGAAAACGATAAGTATGAGTGGATGTCCCTAGAGGTCAATTCTATATGATAGGAAGAGCTTGGAAATGAGTCTTGTGAAGGTTCAAGGGTTGCCAAAAAATTCGAGTGATCCACCGAGAGTAAAGTACCTACCCGAGACACAATGAAAACCAAGGATTCTTGTAATATGTTAGTTGGACAAGCAAGTTAAGATTGTTGTCCCTAGTTTGAAACATCAATAGATGATATATATAATCTCTATAAAGATAGAAAATGCAACAATATAAGTGCTAAAGATATGAATGAATAAGCAAGATATAAACTAGTAAAATCTAGCTTAACCCAACAATGAATAAACAACACTTTAGCACAAAAGAAAGGATGAAACAAAAGGCTAACTACAGTGATATTATCACCTTATGGTTGTGTCAAACCAAGATTAACAATAGAAAAATCAACCACTGGAAACCACCTCTAACTAGCCCAATAGGTGCACTAGGTTTAGTAGAGATTTAGGTCAAAATTAGAGATAAATCCTAGGGTTAGTTTAGAACAATATTACCTCGACTTAACGAGAAATTTTTCGAGTTCTTTTTTTTTCAAGGGTCCCATTTTTTACCACATTTTGAAAAATGGTGGTACCGGTAGCACCCCTTTTCATTTTGAGGTTGTTTTTCTATATTTTATTCTTCTTATCTATAAGAGATCCACATTTTGTTTCTAAAATGCTTGGTTTTTAACTATTTTCAAATTTTCCTAAATCGATTTTTTGTTTTTGTTTTTTAAATGTTTGTTTTCCAACTATTTTCAATTTTTTCAATTTTTTTTTTTTTTTACCAATGTTCTTTTTTATGATTTTTAATGATACTAAAAATGTTATAAAAATATTATATATGATTCACATATTTGAAATTAAGATTTTTCATACCATTATGTCTTATTATTTAATTCATAGTGCCATAGTTTTTAAATATAGTGTAAAATTGTATTTTTAACACTTTTTATTTTTTCTTCAATACATAACAAATAATTGTAGCTAAATAACACTATTTTTAATTATTTAGCCAAAAAATATACATTTCAAAGCAATTTATAACAAAAAACCTATATATTTTGGAAGCTTTCCACTATAAATAACGTGTCACATAAAGAGTTTTTATGGACAAAATTAATAAAAATTAACATTTTTTTATGATATTTTAATAGATTTACAGTAAAAACACAATATTTAATGTCATTTTCTCTAGCATATTAAATCAAATAAAAAGAAAAGTAAAAAGAAAATAATAAAACATAGTCATCATAAAACAACAATAGATGCATATTTATTCTTATTTTAAAATCTTAAAGTCAAAACATTACAATTTTAACTCATCAACAATTTGCAAAATTCAGCATTGTCTCATATATCCCAAATTCATCATTCTCAACAGACACATCATCATTTTCTTGGACATCATTATGTGCTTCCATTGGCTCATTTGGCTCATGTTGTTCTTCAATTGAGTTATTGATTTCCACAAGTTCTCCAAAGTGATATTTTCCAAGCAGACCTATTAATGGTACTTGAGGTTCCTGTGATATTTTTTCCACCTTTAAGTCATTAAAATATCCTTTCTTCAAGCCAATTTCTTTCATTTCCTTTGGAAGAGCTCGAATAGCATTAATTCTTTGTTGAATAAAACCGCATTGCACTGCGTCACTTTCAATGACTATGCAATTCCTTCCTTTTTGTAAGCAACATGTTAATGTTGTACCTAATCACCAAATACATAATAAATAATTAAAGTAAATAATGTAAAACAACATAAATTAAAAATAATAAAGAGTGAAATATGATTTTTAAATGTTATATCATAAATCTTACCTGAACCAGAGAACAAATTCAAAACTCAATCTCCTTCATTTGAAAATGTATCTATAAGATAATTAAATAGTGCTTGTGACTTTTGATAAATGTTAACGATCTCTCATTTGAAATCATTTTCCTCATATGTTAGCTTTCTAGCCACAACATTGTAAATCAATAAACTACTAGGCTTTTTCCATCCTTTACATTTTAAATAATAGAATCATAAGTATCATCTTTTGTCCAACTTGCAAGATGTATACTTTAAATATCACATGTAAATGGTTCACTATTGGAGCTACGAATATTATGTTTTTTCCTGTAACATAAATAAATACAAATTCAATTAACTTGTGAATTAATAAAATAGATTTATAATGTTAATCACTAAACATACAATTTCAATATCTTACCAATAAAGTCACATCCTTGTCTTTTCTTTTCCCTTGAAACTTGATTGAACTAATCCTTTTTGTGTGTCTAAATGAAAAACCAAAAATCTCCAAAATGGTGATGTTGTGACTTCCAAAAATCCCATAACCACTTTACTGAAAGCTTGGTAAGTATAAGGATCAATATCATATTCAATGTTTTGGATATTATAACATAAGGGATATCTGCAATAACTAGGGAGTATTCCTTTTTAGGAACAAGATTTGCAATTTTTTCACAATCCCCTAATATCACTTTATATTGAACAGTGTCAAGCCCATTCCAAATGTAGTGATCAAAGGTGTCATTGAACTCAACATTTTGAAGACGTCACCTTCTTTCTCTTTCAAAATTAGCTTTTTGAATATAACTTTTGAAGGTTTCAGGTACTCCAACTATATTCTTCTTTGACATCTTTAATAAAACAAACAAACATATAATTATATATCTATAACTAATATAATTGAAATAAATTAACGTACAAATGAATAAAATGAATGTAATAAATCAACATACCTTTTTGAATGCAACAAAAAAATGACTCCATGTTGTTGAAGAGCTTGCATTTGGATAGTTGAGTCTAACATCCTCCCAACTTTGCTCATTCAACATCTTAACCATTTCCTTTGGTATTCTCATATAAACCTTGTGACTAAATAAATAAAAAAGTTAATGTTATAATCATATATAGAATAAAATACATTCTTATGTTATATAGAAACAATTAATTTTTTATTCATAACATAAATAAGAAATAACTCAACATGCTTACTTTTTAAATTCATCACACATTTCCTCCATTGATAATTCACCTGAACTTACATGTGATGATATAGCTATGACAAGTTTCTCATCCTTCATTCCTTGTATCGTTCTCCAAGGAGTTATAGTCATATCATCTAGCAGGTTTTTTAATTTTAGGACCTGTCTTACTTGTGCTACCTATTAAGGGTTTATACTTTCTAACCTTCTGATTTTTTATACTAATATTTTCCCATAGGTTGAATATCTCATATACCAAATCCCATATATGTCCAGTTTTAAATCCCAATTCGAAATAACTATCCACAACTTCAAATGCATCACTTCCTTTGCGATTTTTTACTTTTACACTTTCCTCGTCAATAGGGAAACCTATTTTCATACAACATTCCTTCCTAAAATTTGCATTAATGTTTGATCTGTCCCCACCACATATTACATAAAACTCATTATGGATAAATCTCACTCTCTGAATGAAATTCATGGACATCGTGTACTCATTTTTTGTGTTATGATCCCATGTCAATAACTTTGCTTCTCCATCTGTTAAACCAACATAAATTACACATCTTGTTGTCTCAAAGAGAGGGTTATTGGGATACTCTTGCATCAATTCTCTTCTAGCCTCTGTAGAATGATTTCCTCCAATCACATAATATTTATACTCAAAAAATTTTGAAATATCAAATGCATCCTTGGTAGGAACTTCCATTGGGTCAACAAGAACTAAGTATTCAACCAAATGTGCATATAGATTGTGCCTAATCAGTGCTTTTAAGTTTTGGATATGCAATTGATGTGGTTTTCTAATTTGCTATTTTTCTTGGCCTTCTATGGGTTTATATAGATGCTTCACATTCAATAGAAATGTATGGCCCTCATCAACCAAATTTTTCCTCCTTAGTTGATCTCGAATGGTATTTTGCGTTGTTTTGATAATACCATCTTCTAGATCAACACCATGTGTTATTATCTCTCTGCTACCTTTCAGACTTCCATCATGATATTCGGAGGTAACTATCGATTCTTCTTCATCAACAACCTTTGCTTTCCTCTTTTTATGATTTAAATGAGTTTCATCTAACTCAACAATCTCTTCATAATCACAAGGAATGAAATCATCATTGGCCATACCTCTTTTGAGCTTATACTGTTTAGTCTTCTTTTGAGGACTAGAGGTAACCTCATTGGCATTAATCTCAGTGACATCTTCATCTGGAGTTTCCATATCTTCAAATGTAACCCTTTTATCCTTTCTAGAATGATAACTTTTATTTCTTCTTTGTTGTTCTTCTCTATTTTCTGCTGCAGCTTCAACTTCCGTTACTCTTTACTTCTTTTTCCTTCCTTCTTGTGCCTTATCGATATGAAAGGAACTGATGACTTCCATGATATTTCTCTCTGTAGAATAAATCCACTAACATATCTGAAAGACACCTAGCAAAATACTACAAACATAAAATACACCATTTCCATTGTTAAATAAGATTTAACAATTATCATGAAACTTATAATAATACGTGCTACAAAAATAAGAATAAGAAAACTTACATTGCCCATCTCAATGTATGTCCCGATCATTGCACATAATTTTGTGAAATTTTCTTCCTTTTTATAATTGCTCATATTCAAACAATATCTAATCTTGAGATATGTCTTTGATTGTTTCACCATTGCATAAACAATATATGTTCCTGGCACCAAACATATATCTCGTAACATGCCAAGTGATTGATAGCTTGCTTGGACATGTTCAAATTCAACACAATACAAAATTATTTGTTCTCCATTGGTGGCTTGTTTGTCTTTAAGATACCAAGAATGCTTTGTTCTACTCTCACCATTGACAATTTTCCACTCGCTAACATTCTTCATTGCTCTTGTGACCTCATTTGCAGGACTAACATTTTGTTGCCTAAAATTCATGGAGGTCCTAATTGGGATTTTGGATGCCATTACAACATGTGTTGTTCCAGATATATTCACATTTGTCCTATATAAAAAATAAAAAAACATAAATTATTTAAGGAAAATATAAAATATATTTTGTTCATGGAAAAAAAACTAAAGTTAAATTAAAATGATTTAAAAACTTACTTTTTCTAAGACACAAAATTAAAAAAAAAAACACAAAAATAAAATACTAAAGCAAAAA
>JASDQU010200347.1:4561-19441 GCA_032191745.1 Picea mariana
AGACAAGAAAGGTTTAAGATAAAATGAGAGGTGACTGGAATTAATAAATTGTAATCCTATCATACCAAAGGCCTAATCCATTGGGCATTGTATCATCTAACAAAGCAAAAAAGATAATAGTGAAAAGTGGAGGAAATAAGAAGACAATTAAATCTCAAACAATATAGAGGGAAAAGACAATCTCTACAAATCTAAGATGAAGAAAGGATGGTTTATTGGGCAACTCAAACGATGAATCTAACAAAATATTAAGTGTATGGGTTGGGAATAAATTATGAATCCAACATTGATACACTTAGATTAAATAACTTGCAAGCATATGTATATGTTCCTATTGAATATGACTACGTCATAAAATCAATAAAACATATATAACAGAAGTGGTGGTCATACCAAATTCCTATCTTGAAACTATATCAATCTCATTGCAAATTATGAAAGAAAAGAACAATTGTGAGAAATTGAGAAGCTTAATACAAGAAATAGAAAGAAGACAAGGCTCTACTTAAAATGATCAATGAATTCAATACATTATTCTTCGGTGTCTCGGAGAATTATAATTGCCCTATGAAATTCATACAAAGCACATCCTATTGTTGTCATAAAATTCCTGGCTTGCCAAGCTTCTAATTCCCCCTCTATCTTCTTCACTAACTTCATGCTTCTTTTATAGCCATTTGAGAGTTTGTTTATTTCCTTAACTTTTGACTTCAAATCTACTCAATCCAAATATTTAAGCTTCAAATCTTCCAAATCACCTACAATCCAAACCATAAAAAAAATAAAAAAAAATGATCATATAAAATCAAATCAAAATCTACTATATGAACTAGATAATCAAATTAGATTCTAAAAACTAAATTTAAGCTAAAACAAAATAAAACTAAACTAAGATTAAACTAAATAAAACAAAACTTGAACTGAAAACTAAAATAAACTAATATAAAACAAAATCTAATAAATTAGAACCTAAAATAAAATTTAATCTAAAAACCTAAATAAAACTAAAAGCTATAAAAGAAGAGTAGATTAAAGCTATACTTAAATTTAAAACTAAAGTTAACTTTAAAATATACTTAAAGTAAAAATGAATATATGATTGAACTCAGTCATCACCTAAAACACTATGTACCAGATGTTGATATCCCAAAAACATTAAGTAGTGAATTTATAATAATATCTGATCTTCTGCGATTTGGTGGCAACCTAACTCTTTGATTTCATGATCTGCCATTATGAACTGATTACATATCTCTTTGGGTTAGTTCGTTGTTAAATCTTCACTCCAATTTGGCTCTCATTCCTGCCAATCATCGGTGCAATCTTATCTCGTTTTCTGGGATCATAGCCAAACTTAGCGCACAACCCATGTACTAAATCTCATGTATCACTCATATATACATTCCTGGACACCTATAGTTAAAAACACATGTCAAAATAAAATCAATAAGTAAAACACGTTAAAGAACAATACCAATAGTAAAATTTGGTGTTTTCATTAAATTTGGAGATTTTGTAAAATGAGCCAAAATACAATTACAACTAAAATTTAAACTAAACTAAACTAAAAGATAAGAAAAATAATAAAATAGAATTATAAAGATAAAACTAAATTAAACAATCTTAAACCAAAGTAATTAAAAGAGACTACATTAAGAATTAATAATAAAGTTGGCATTAAACTAAAAACTAAATCAAAACTATACCATTCAACTTTAAATAAAACAAACTCTAAAACTACAATAGAATAATAAAAACCAAAACCATTAAATCTCACGAGTAGTTTCATTGAATATCAACATGTTTTCTTTGATGCATCTAACATAAGGATTTGTAGTATAATGAGGTAAGAAAATTTTGCGAAGTTTGAAAAATTTTGGAATTTTTATTTTATTTTTATGTTACAACAGTTTGATCGAAACGATATGACAAGGGGAAGTTGACAAATGGGAAAGAAGATGGAAATTATAGAATTTAATTTTAGCACTTATGCATCTCTTAAGTTAGTAAAGCTAGGAAAAGGAACGACCCCCACTGAAAGGAAGGAGTTCCTAGCTCTCATTAGAGAATTCGAGGATGTCTTTGTTTGGTCATATGGGTATTTGAAAAGCTTAATGCGAGATGTCATACAACATGATATTCCCCTCAAGGAGGATGAAAAACCTTTTAGACAGAAACTAAGGCAAATCAACCCAAATATTGCACCTCATGTTCAGAAGGAATTACAAAAAATGGTGGGAGCGGGAATAATTGAACTCATTAGATACTCATCGTAGGTATCCAACATTGTAGTCGTCTGAAAGAAGATTGGTGAAATCAGATTGTGTGTTGACTTTAGAAACTTGAATCAAGCATCACTCAAGGATAATTACCCTTTACCAAACATGGAGCATCTCCTGCAAAGGGTTATGAGAGCAGAGATGATGTCTATGCTTGATGGTTTCTCAAGATATAACCAAGTGCTAGTAAGAGAGAAGGATCAACTCAAGACTGATTTCACTACCCCATGGGGAACCTACAATTATTTACGAATGCCTTTCAAACTAACTAATGTTGGTTCTACTTTTCAACTCGCCATGGACTATGCTTTCAGAGATTTGGTAGGAAAAATTATAGAGATTTACCAAGACGATCTAATTTCCATTTCCAAGAAGAGAACTCAACACATTCACCATCTGTTGGTAATCTTTGAGAGATGTAGAGAGTATGATGTCTCTCACAACCCCAAGAAATCGATTTTTGGAGTGGATAAGGAAAAATTGTTGGGACATATCATCTCCAAAGATGGAATTTCGGTGGATCCTTCCAAAATCAAAGAAATTAAGAAGATTCCTCTCCCTAAAGATAATAAATCTTTACAATCATTTTTCGGTAAAATTAATTTCATAAGAATATTCATACCAAACTTCATTGATATTGTCAAACAATTGAATTGGTTGTTGAAAGGGGTCTCCCATTTCGAATGGGATGACAACGGGAAAAGGGTTTTTCAACATATTAAATATGCTATAATTGTTGCACCAGTTTTGGTGAGCATAGATTTTACTAAAGACTTCATCATCTTCTCATTTGCCTCAAAGGACACCATCGTAGGAGTCCTTTTACAAAAAAATTATGAAGGAGATGAGAAATCGATTGCCTTCATGAGCAAAGTGGTCAGGGACTCAAAACTGAATTATACAATTAATGAGAAAGAAGCATATGCCCTTGTTAAGTCTCTCAATCATTTTAGAACATAGGTGGAGTATAACAAGATTAAGGCCTTTGTCACTTATCCAACAATAAAGGACATTTTATCACAACATGATTGTATTGGTTCAAGGGGAAAGTAGATGTCACAAATCCAAGAGTATGACCTAGAAATAAAACCTTCCAAGATAATAAATGGGCAAGGATTAGAAAAAAGTATCACTGAAGGAAATCAAGAATCTATCGAGTTAGGGGAAAAGGAACAAGTAAACATTATCAAAGGTGAAAATGATAAATGGTATTTAGATATTATATATTATTTGAAGAAACTTACGTGTCCTAAACATTTAGTATATCACAAAAGAATGGCTTTGATACTCAAATCCATGAAGTATTGCTTAACACAAGAAGGTCTTGGATGGAGGAATTCTGATGGAGTGATTCTCATATGTGTAAATAAAGAAGAAGCAAATAAGTTGATTTCAGAGCTTCATTCAAGATATTGTGGAGGTCATTTTGTTGCTCGCACCACCACACATAAAATCTCGAGGGCAGGATATTATTGTCCTACTATCTTCTTTGACACACATCGATATGTTAGATCATGCCAACCTTGTCAATACTTTTCGGGGAAGCAACGATTGCCTGCCCTTCCTTTAAATCCTGTGGTGGTTGAGGAACCTTTTCAACAATGGGGGTTTTACTTTATCTGTGAATTTAAGGAAAAATCTAATAACGGTTACTAATGGGTCCTAACAACTACAAATTACTTCACTCGATAAGTGGAATTCATCCCAATGAAAAGGGTGACAAAATAAGTGGCGATGAATTTCCTCGAAGAAAGGTTAATCACCAAGTTTGGTGTTCCCGCTAATATTACCACTGATAATGCTAAGGCTTTCAACTAGGTATCTCTAAATCAATTTTTTTTAAGTATGAGATTTTTTTATCACATTCGTCAAACTACTGCCCTCAGGGAATTGGTTTGATAAATTCCAGCTATAAGAACATCATGAACATCGTGAAGAATTTTTTTGGAGAAAACAAGAGGATTTGGGATGGAAAAATCAAGTATTCTCTTTGGGCATATCACACAACGGTTAAAACTTCTACTGGAAAAAACCCCTTTCGAGTTAGTTTATGGGATGGAAGAACAATTTCCCATAAATCTTCAGATTCCAACCTTGCAAATATCCCAACATTTCACGATTGACAAAGAATCATTACAAGGAAGAATTGATCAACTTGTAGAATTGGATGAGACCAAAATAATGGATTTCAATCAAATTGTGAAGAATCAGAGAAAAATCAAAGGAACTTTTGACCGCAAGGCAAGACAAAGGGATTTCAAGAAAGGAAGTTTGGTCTTGATGTGGGATAAAAGGAGGGAGAAACCTAGGATGCATCAGAAGTTTGATAGCTTATGGCTAGGACCATATAAGATTGAGGAAAATTTTGGGTCTGATTCTTTCTATTTTTCTACCAGCGAAGGGAGGAATATGCCATTTCCAGTAAATAATCTCTCCTCAAACTTTATTTTCCAGAAGGAACTTGACCTCTTTAGGGCCACGAGCCCCAAGTAAGAAGGTAGGTCATTTTCTTTACCTTGCACTTGCATTTGGTTGCTCATGACAGTTAGTTGCATTTATTTATATTTGCATGTCATGTTTCACTTTCATTTTTCTCTACTTTCATTATTGCATACTTGTTATGATCATTTTCTTTCATCATATTACACGTTAGCTTAGAAATTAAAAAAAAAAAAAAAGCAAATTTTTCTTTTAAAGATTAGTTGAAATTTTGATCATATGGACAAAGGGTGAGCAAGCTACCCTTGATATCCATAGTTTGTTTTTTTTAGTGTGTGTAGGAATAGTTCTTACTAGGAGACATTGAGGTTCTCATACACTCTACGGTGAGCACATGTCCCCGAGTAGGATCTAGATGTTATCCATCATTCCTAGGGATAACTAAAGAGATGATGTCTCAAGGCCCTCAGGTTGTAGAATTGGAGTACCGAGAGACAAATGAGTAGGCATGGGCCCCTATCATACCTCTCATCACCATCTGATTTATGGCAGCAACATCCACCACACTTGGCTTGGCCCACAAAGGAAAGCAGGTCTTTCTTCATCAGGTAAGAAGTCATGTATCGTGGTAAGTGTCATTTTAATATTTGAATCATTTGAACATGGTGCAAAGGATCCTTTCTTGATTTTGAAAACATTTTCTTGGAAATTGTGTCTTTTCCCCTATTTCACCTCAGTGAGTGTCATGGTATCCTAGTAAGTGACCACCCTTAAGGAAGGGTTTTTAATGGGGGGGTCTCCTTGAACGGTCATCATACCATTCCCACTCATACTTGCCACCTTCCATCATTTATTCCCCTTTGTCTCCCCACCTTTTAGGTTTTCGGGCTGATTTACCCAAGAAGGGAATGTACCTCATTTCATGGGAAGAAGGGGTCATTAGGATTAGAGGTTCCCTAGAAAAAAAATCATGCAATAAAGACTCACCCTGGGATCACAAGAGAAATAAAACGCTTCTCAAAAAAGCAAGGGACCCATAAAATATTTAATTAATTAATTACTAAAACTTTCCAAGGTAGAGTGTTTGTGGGCTATGCATTTCCTTTTTAGTGCCCCTTATTGTCTTCAACTTGGAAAGGCATGTGAACCAAGGTAGAGCATATGTGGGATATGCATTTCCTTTTTAGTGCCCATTATTGTCTTCAACTTGGTGACACATGCAAAGTAAATGTCTAATAAAGGGCTTGGAAAAATATACCTTAAAAACAAAAAAGAGGAAAAGGATGTGGCTATCCCTCAAAAAAGACGCCCATAAATGAGACAATATTAGCCTTTGTATGTCATGAAACCCCATACCTAGAAGTCTAACCCCATCCACCTCACATTCACTTCATGACCTAGAAAGGTTTCTCCTTGGGAACATCCCCTACTTGAGGAATTGGTTCACCCAATAGAGCACTATGACACCCCTCCCATATCTAAATTTGGCAAGTTGTATAAGGTCTTTGAGCATTTGTTTTTTTTGAAAAGGGGGAATTTAATGCACATGTTTGGGTGGTTATTTTACTATATGTGGCTTACTTGGCATGATATTGTGACTTGTAGACCCTTGGAGGGTGTACTTGTTTGTATTTGCAGGACCTTGACAGGTGAAAGTTTCATCGTGAAGGCACGAGGTCACTTGGACCTTCATTTGGGGCATGAAGCCCATTGGCTGGATGATGCGCGCCCTTCTCTTATGAAACATGAGGACAAGATAGATGATGAATGTTTCCTTTGGAGGCATGAGAGGACACATTGGAGAAGGAAACTACGCCCCCTTTTCTCAACGTTCGACCATGGAGGTTCAAAACATCATTTACTAGAGTGTGATGTCATACTTGGAGCGCTGGGGTTTGGTGGTGTTGTACAATTTGATGATGACTTGGCATGTATATATGAAGGAAGACCCTTGCACATGAAGATATGGCCTTTGGAGGCCCAACGTCTGCCTCAAGAGCCTTAACATCTTGCTCATTTGGCCAAAATGTTTCTCCTAGTGGCCCCACGTCATCCTTTAGGGCATGACGTCACCCCTAAAAAGGGATTTTATTTTGTAATTTTTTATTGTAATTTGTAAATGGAAAAAAAAAGGAGGTTGACCTCCCTAATTTCATGTTGACATTTTGAATTGTGGACAAAGGGTTTTAGGTGACCACATATAAAGAGAGGTCACCCCTTTGTCATTTGGATATAACTCACTGAAGAATTACATAAGTGTTGGCTGAAATTTTCACCCTACTTGGGAAAATCACATCTCTCTCTCTCTCTATCTCTTATGATTTGTGTATGCTACTACTTGTCTCTTGGAGGAATAAGCTAGGTGTTATCTCTTGGATGCTTTTTTTCTTTCTCTTCTGATGGAATATTCTTGGTAGAGACAGGTTTTAATTGTTATCTATTGGAATTGGTAAGGAATTTTCTGCATATTGTTGTTATTTCTTGTTGTTTCATGGTTGTTTTTGTCTAAACCCTTGGAGGAGTATAAGGGCATACACCCTCCACCAAGATATATCACTTTGTCATTGAATAAACTATTCCAAGGTTGCTAGGAGTAAAAAGGCTTACACCCTCCTAGATTTACCTTGCTAGATTTGTTTTCTCTAGGGAGTAAAGAGGATTACACCCCTAGAGAATTAAAAAATCTATATCTTACACAAGAGACTCCATAACCCAATTTATAAGGCACTAATATACTTGCATTGGAGATATAAAACCATTGCATTGGTATATGTGAAATGTTGATATTTTGCAAATGTCTAAGTTGAAAAGTTATTCTTTGTACGTGAAAGTTATGCTTTATTGTGCCCTTGAGGCGTATTGATTGGCCAACTAATTCTCCTTTCTGTTATAAATTAATGATATATCCATTAGGGGTGCATAAAACCCGTCTAAATCTCTCCATTTATTCACTATTATACTACTGAAATTTACTTGTAATCCTTGGTGATTATTCTACTAGTTATTGGCTAATTCTCGGGTGGTTTACTTGCTTGTTTCTATGGTTAGAATTTGTTGTTGTAGCAATTTTTTGATACAAACATTTGGCTGTTATAATAATTGTTGATAACATCATACAACAACCCTATAACATGATCAAAATATTTATCTAATCATTGGAAGTTTCTCTGCTCATTGTTAGCTTTATTTCCAAGTATCTTGTACATAATTTTGATTGATAATTTGCATTTTTCATTACTTGTTATTTGCTAATATATATATTCCAATACTGCTGAAATTTTGGGATAGAAATGTTTCTTGTTGATCCCCATAGTTTAAAGGCTTGGTTTAACATAATTTGTCTTGTTCCAGGTAAGGCTAACGTTGTTTTGCAGGTGCATGACCTTTGGAAACCATTTACCCTTTATCAAGACTCTTTATCATTCCTTTATCCACTTATCAGCTTGACCTATAGGGGAATCACTCATCATCATCTCACTTTCCATCTCAATCCCCCTAGGGTCACCGAGATTCTCTCCTTGTTTTGATTTATCACCACTAAAGTGAGGGGAGTGTCTATCTAAGGTGATAGTGGGTAGGTACTCCCATAGTTGTCGCACTTCCATAGATTGGGTTTTCTTTTTCCCAATTCAAATATTGTGTGATAACACTTGGTTGCGTAATTGGATAAGTATAAGAACTATAAAAAAAAATTAAGTAAAGAAAAAAAGTGTAGTTGGCATGATTGGATCAAGGAAGAGTATGGGTGCGTCTTGAGTGAGGCGTAGTCTAGATGAAGTAATTTCATTTTAGTCAAGTTGTTGAAATGAAACATTGTGGTGTCTCACGACCCCAAGTTTTAGGCGACTTGGGTATGCCAAGTCGATTTGGATCCCTAGGAAGACAGTGGGCATGTGACAAATGGTATCAGATATTGAGGCATGCTCTACTACCATAGCAATGATAGTGGTAGGGCGCATGTGTGAAGAGAGTTTGGGCATATACTTGGTGAATGGTTTGCTAAGGTAGGCTGATCCATCGTAGAGACAGGCTATGCACATAATTGGTTGGTTTGTGATTTTTAATAGAAGTAAGTTCCAGACTTATGTGCTCACCTTGAGAATACTAGGTGCAGATTTCATGGGTGAACCAAGCACTTAGGAAAGGCAAACAATTGTAGGACTTGTCGCAGTTCTAATCGCAGATTTCATCACAAAGTTAAGTTTTAACGAATTTGGGGTTGTTGTATTGACTCATTGGCATGTTGGGTGCTCCACCGAAGAGGTAGAAAATTTTAAAAAGTGACAACAGGTTTTGAGAAGAGTTGTGAAGCAGTCGGGTGAGTTGGTACATCTGTAGACTTGTGAAGGAAGAGTTGGGGTAGTAGCACATAGGTGTCTTGGTGCAACAGGTAACCAAGGTTCTGTTTATTCAAACAAGAAGTGAAGAAGTTGATTCAGGAAAAGTTGGACGTGTTATCCCCATTTTGTGGATAACTAAGGAGATTATGTCTCGAGGCCCTTAGGTTGCAAATATGGAGTGTCTAGAGACTACACGACCACCAATATCCTTTTACATAGATGGATACCCCCTCACCACCACAAATGGTCATAGATTTCCAGATGGAATCCACCACATCAACTGGCTACCGGAAGGCAGTGGGCCTTGCTAAATGAGGTACAAGTCAATATTATGGTAAGCATCATTTCAATATTTAATCCATTTGAATATGTTGTATCTTAGATTTCTCTCGATTTCATGATATATGCTTGGACATTATGCATTTTTCCTTGCTTCACCTTGGTGGTTGACATTGTGCCCTAGTAAGTGGTCTTCCTTTGGGACGAGTTTGCTACTAAGAACTCCCTTGAAGAGCCATTGTATCGTTCACAACCATACTTACCATTTTTCATCACTATTTCCCCCCATTTCCTCATCTCTTGGGATTTTAAGGTGTATTGACCGAAGAAGGGGTTGTCCCTCATTATATGGGAAGAAAGGACTGAAGGCCCAGAGGTATTGATGTTGGTTAAAATATAAAATCCTTGTATGAACCTTATAAATGCTTCACCCAGGGATCACCCAAGAAATCAATGAAACTCTTATCTTTGAGTAAAGGGGGACTCACAATCAAATAGGATAAATAATGCTTAAAAGGTTAGTTGAAGGACAGGAGGTCTCATCACGAGTCAGCCTATTATCTCCATGAATATCTAGTAGTATGACATTACATCATCTGGTCACCAAGTCAGGGTAATGGCTCTCAATTGCATGATTGAGAGAAAGGGGGTATCATCACGAGCCAACCTTCTCATTTCCACTAGGTGTTTGTGGGTGACACTGCCATTATCTGGACACCATGCCAGGGCAGTGGCCTTCAAACACACACCCTCTACAAAGGCACCCATGAATGAGACACTATGACCCCTTGTATGTCATGAACCCTATGCCCATTAAGTCTTGACCCCAACCACCTCACCCACTTTACATGGCTTGGAGAGGAATCTCTTGGAAACTTTCCTTGACCTAGGGCAAGATCTACCCAATAGAACACCTCGTCATCCCTCCCATATTCAAGCTTGACAAGTCTCGCAGTGTCTTTAAGAAATTAACTGTTTGATATAGTGATATTTGATGCACATTCTTAGGTGGCTCATTTATTGATTGGATTCACTTATCATGATGATATAACTTGAGATCCTTGGAGGGCATGTTTTTTTTTCTTTTCAAAACCTAGCTGGTGGATAGGTTTGGAAGAACAAGCCTAGCTTGGGCTTTCATGGGGCTTGGAGCCCATAGGTGGATACCAAGGGCCCACATGCCGGATGAGGAAAATAAAACTTGAAATGCCTTGAAGATGACTTGGACGATGTAGCCTAGCCCCCACATGCCAAATGTTTTTCCTAGGAGAGGCAAAATGTCTCCTTTTTGAGCATGATGTCACCTAGGGGGTTAGGGCTCGATGGTGAGGTGACATACATTGGCACTTGTAAGTGGTCTTCCTTTGGGACGAGTTTGCTACTAATAACTCCCTTGAAGAGCCATTGTATCGTTCACAACCATACTTACCATTTTTCATCACTATTTCCCCCCATTTCCTCATCTCTTGGGATTTTAAGGTGTATTGACCGAAGAAGGGGTTGTCCCTCATTATATGGGAAGAAAGGACTGAAGGYCCRGAGGTATTGATGTTGGTTAAAATATAAAATCCTTGTATGAACCTTATAAATGCTTCACCCAGGGATCACCCAAGAAATCAATGAAACTCTTATCTTTGAGTAAAGGGGGACTCACAATCAAATAGGATAAATAATGCTTAAAAGGTTAGTTGAAGGACAGGAGGTCTCATCACGAGTCAGCCTATTATCTCCATGAATATCTAGTAGTATGACATTACATCATCTGGTCACCAAGTCAGGGTAATGGCTCTCAATTGCATGATTGAGAGAAAGGGGGTATCATCACGAGCCAACCTTCTCATTTCCACTAGGTGTTTGTGGGTGACACTGCCATTATCTGGACACCATGCCAGGGCAGTGGCCTTCAAACACACACCCTCTACAAAGGCACCCATGAATGAGACACTATGACCCCTTGTATGTCATGAACCCTATGCCCATTAAGTCTTGACCCCAACCACCTCACCCACTTTACATGGCTTGGAGAGGAATCTCTTGGAAACTTTCCTTGACCTAGGGCAAGATCTACCCAATAGAACACCTCGTCATCCCTCCCATATTCAAGCTTGACAAGTCTCGCAGTGTCTTTAAGAAATTAACTGTTTGATATAGTGATATTTGATGCACATTCTTAGGTGGCTCATTTATTGATTGGATTCACTTATCATGATGATATAACTTGAGATCCTTGGAGGGCATGTTTTTTTTTCTTTTCAAAACCTAGCTGGTGGATAGGTTTGGAAGAACAAGCCTAGCTTGGGCTTTCATGGGGCTTGGAGCCCATAGGTGGATACCAAGGGCCCACATGCCGGATGAGGAAAATAAAACTTGAAATGCCTTGAAGATGACTTGGACGATGTAGCCTAGCCCCCACATGCCAAATGTTTTTCCTAGGAGAGGCAAAATGTCTCCTTTTTGAGCATGACGTCACCTAGGGGGTTAGGGCTCGATGGTGAGGTGACATACATTGGCACTTGGAAGTTTTGAAGGGGCTTGAACCTTCACCATGAAGAAATTTGTTTTATGCTTGACATGTTGCTTTGGGAAGCCTCTCTACTCTTCTCCATCACGAACAACCCCCTGCAAATGCCAAAACGTCCCCTAAAGGGGTGATGTCCTACTAAAATTAGGGTTTTATTTGTGCAAAAGTGAAATTTTAAATGAATTGTTTAATATTACTTTGTTAAGGGGGAAATATTAGGGTTTTTTTACCCCTAGTCTTGTGGTGTACCCATAAATATGTGAACAAGTCATCCTGGTGACATTTTGTATAAATATGAGATCATAAGATCTCATTTTAACATAACTCTCCCTCTTTTGATAGGACTTAGAATGAAATTTTCGCTACACTTAGCATATTTGTCTCTTGTGCACTTGTTTATGGCTATCTTTGTTGAATGGTTGATGGAGGAGTGGAGCACTAACCTTGGATGAATTGTTTCTATATTTTATGGTGGATTATCTTAGCATCTTCTTGATTTGGTATGGTTTTTTACTCTTATGCTATCATTTGTTTCAAGTCAAGGATTTTTATTCTAGGAGCTAGGTGGGAAGTAAGAATATTTACACCTCCATTCTAGTATTCATCATTTATTGCTTGAAGTTTACTTGATGTTGCAAGGTTTTTGTTTCAGGAAGTAAGAGGATTTACACCCCTCATCTTCAAACCCTAACTAGAGATACTATCCTTGGGGAGTAAGAGGGTTTACACACCCAAGGAGGTAGCATCTATAGTTCATTTACTTGACTCCATTAACCCAATATTTAAAGGCACTAGTCATTTGTTCATTGCATTGGAGATATAAAATCATTTCCTTGGGAAAAATAAATTTTGCTAGTTTCAAGTTTATCTTTTGGAGAAGTGTTCCTTGAGCCTTGAGCTCTCTTGCCTCATTGGGGCATCCCTCTTCTCCCACTACTTTGTTTTTTGTTATAAAAACTATCCTACAACCATTAGAGTTTCATAAACCTAGCTGATAACTCTCTCTTATCTCACAAACTAACCCTAGGAAATCTCTCTAAATTCACTCACCTAGTCTACTAACTAGGGCACACTTTTTAGGCTAGTTCTTGGTACTTTTCCATGGTTAATTTTGTTGTTGCATACCATTGAATGATACAGACATAAGGCTTATAATTTACTACATAAAAGCACTTTATAACAAATTTCTTTATTCATTCTCAAAGTGTTATATTTAAGTCATGATTGATTGCCAAATTCATTGATAATATTGTTGGTTAATCTTATGATTTTACATGTTGATTTAGATGTTTTATTTGCTGATATAAATTGTTATCTACTGATGCAAATTAGGGACAACAAGATTAACTTTCTGATCCATACTAACATATAGCATTGCAAGGTGTCTTTCTCTTTGTCTTGGGTAGGTACAATCATCCAAAGAAGTATTGCATCTTTGAGGCAACAATTACTTGCCTTACAAGGAATCTCCTATCACATACCACTCCACTTAGAATTGACTTCTAAGGGTTTAACTTTCATCTCCATCCATCTCCATATCTTTCCCCTAGGATCACCGAGATCGCCTCCCAAGAGTGACCTAGTCACCTTTGAAGTGCGGGACCTACATCGAGGTGACATTGGGTGTAGGATTCCCTAGTTGTAGAACTTGATTTTGTGATTGGGTCGGGATTTTCCCAACCTACAACCCGTGCTATAAACTTTTGGCACCGCTTCTAGGAAGGATTTTGAATCCTCTGAAAAACACTTTGTAAATCTTCCCTCCCAAAGCCTCTATCCTTCATCTTTCTTGGTGACTCCATTGAAGAACGTTCCCTTTCCACCCTTGATGAAATCCCCTTGAAGTTCATCCAGTGATTCCACCTTCCACAAACCCAACTTTCCCTCTTTCCCCTTTCCTCCTTTGGTGAGATTTAATCTTACCTAGAAACTCCTTTGAGGTGTATTTTCAGTCAATGGAACTATGGCACCATGGAATGAACCCTCATCCAGAAATCGTTGTGACTCAACAATGGAAGTTTTACAGATGGAAAAGGAGAAGGCTACTAATAAAGATGCTAAAGAGATGATGAATCGCATAAGGGAATTATTTCATTCCCTTGACGATGAAGAAGTATTCGAAGAATAGACATATGAAGAAATTCATCAAGAAGAGAACACAATGAGTTGTGACCCTTTCGAAGACCTTGATGATGCTTTATTCCATGACCTTGAAAGTGAAGAATTATTGGAGGAAACCTTGGATATGACAGATCCCCTTCAAGAAAAGCAAGTAAAGAACTATGCACTCAGAATCAAGCCTCTTGTGATGAAGAGGCTGTTGTTCCAGAGTTTGTGTTTTAAGGCTATAAAACACACCGTCTAGGCATCTATAAGAAAAATAAGTCTTTTAAAATAAGAAACAAAGAAAACCAAATCAGAGTCGGTTTCTCAATTGTCTCTGCCTTTCTTCCCTTTGTTCTTGGATAGTTATGTCACGTTCTATTGTTGCCCACGACCTCTCTAACTCGGTTCGGTTCGTTGCAGTTTGTAAGATAGTATTAAACAAATTCAACGCAATGCTAGTTTGGTCTTGCAAACCGGGTTCTATGTTTGGTTGTCTTCCGTTTGGTACTGTCATGGGTAATTGATTTTTTATAACTTTTTTATTAAAGAGTTTTTGATAAGTTTGTTACTTTAGACATTCGGATCAAGAATTAAATGAACGACTTTAAAACTTGGAATAGAAAATAATAACACAAGTAAGGCCGTTTCCTGGTTCAGTGATAATTTATGAAATTGTAAACAACAAAACATCACACAGAGGAATATAAGAATTTAATCTAAAGAGAACCTTATATTTCCATAACAATAAGGAAGGGTGACAAGGATTTTCTAACAAAAAAGAATATTAAGGAACAGAAGGCTACAGGTCTTAAAATTATTAAAATAATTTCAGAGGAAAGACTGTAACATCTTCAACATCCAAACCAATCTAACACTATAAACAATAATTGCATACAGTCTCAAATTGATTCATTTG
>JASDQU010200350.1:0-19220 GCA_032191745.1 Picea mariana
CCGGGGTCGTAACTTTTGCATATGATCTTTGTTTTAGGCGTGTGATAGCTCGTTGGAAAGGTATCATCGGGGAGATTCATTTTGGGGGCTCAATCATGCCTTTGGCTATCATTGAGAACCTCGATCTCAAAAAACCTTCATTTAGGCCCTCAAAATGGACCCGGAAGTTAAAACCTGCTAAAAATAGTAAATTGCCAAAATTGCCAGAAAACTGTTTTGAGCCAGTCGGAAAAGGTGGGTGGCCACCGATATCCACCTGGATCAGTCAATGCATTTACAACATTATGTAAAGTGACAACTTTCTCCAGTAGCATCTTTCCATTCTCTACCATGTCTCAAACAAAACAATATTGGATCTCAATATGCATTGTCACATGAAAGGTTGGGTTCTTTGCCAAAAAAAATAACACTATTACTATCACATTGAACTATAATAGCTCTCTCTCTTATCCCCACACATGAGAATAGTTTCATAAGACAACTAACCTCTTTATAGGCATGATTAGTTGTGATATACTCTACCTCTCTAGTGGAAAAAGAAACCACAACATTTTTCTTTCTCATCCAACTCACTACTCCACCAAACAATTGAAACACATATCCATTGGTAGATCTCCTCCTCCTACTTCTTGGCCTTGCTCAATAAGGATATGCATAACCTTGTATATCCACTAAGTGTTAGTTCCTTGAAATATCACCATGATAAAAAATGGAATACTTTGAAGTGCCTCAAAAATACTTGAAGACCATGTTCACTGCAACCTAATGTTCATGTCTAGGATTAGCTATTAATTGGCTCAAGACTCCCATTACTTAGACAATGTATGGTTTGGTACATACCAAATCATACATCAAACTACCAACTACACTAGCATAAGGAACACGATCCATATCCTCCATCTTTGCGGGTGTTGTAGAACACTAATCAACTGAAATCTTTATCCCCACTAGACCCATAACTTCAAGTGGGCACATTGCATTGGGATATGTGTATCATACCTTGAGATCCATGACATTGGATTGGGATTTGTGATACTACATGGGATTCATGTACTCATATTTGATCATATCTATATACATTGGGATCTATGTTGTTTTTCTTTGGGATAAATGTACCACATTGGGATATGTTTTACTACGTTGGGATCCATGACAGTGCATTAGGTCGTTACAAAGATGCCATGTCATCACATTTTCTTAGTTGGACATTGTACTCACACACATGCATCATTATTCCCTCCTTGGACCACACATGGGAGCCTTTGATGCATTTGAGGAGATGCTTATAGGTTGTGGGAGTGGTTACATGTCATTATGTTGACCACAAGATGATGTGACATTGACCATAATGATTTACTTGAGGAACACCCACAATGAGTAGGTCACACATGCCACTTACATTGGATTCTTCCTTGGATATTCAACACGTGTGGGGGTGACGCCACACACTTGGAGTTGGTTATTTCTTTTTTGGTTCATCTCCTTTCTCTTGGGAGTTTGTTAGAGGGAGATTTGAGTGTTTGGACCATATTTGACTTGTCCTTTACTCATTGTTTGGATATTGGCATAATTTATGAGAGGGAACACTCTTTCTAGGCCCTCTTAGTCCGCATGTGTGGCCCTTTTATTGTTCATTTGGACCATTTTGTGGGGGGCACTCATGTATTGGAGGGTTTTGAGGGTTATTTTATCCCATTTACTGTATTGTTCCCATGGTTTTGAGCTAGCACATTGTATTCTTCATTGAATTGAGGAGGCTCCTTAGCTACAAAAGGAGGAGGCCTCTCTAATTTTCATTGTTGGAGATTAATGAGAAAACATGCCTAAAGAAGTTCTTATGTATCTATACATTTTTTATGTGATGTTTTAGGCTATTGTTTAGGGGGTTTATAGAATATTTTTCAGGTTTGTTGGAGGACAAAGCTACTACAAGGACAAATAAGTGCACCTTTTTTCACTTGGGAGGGAATTTAAGGTATACTTTACTTGCCTTAAATCCCTTTGACCATTGAATACTTTGATATTTTCATTGAGGTAGGCGGTCTAGGGGATGTTCCCTCTTACAAAATGCCATGCTTTGATATCACCTTAGTAGTACTTGGAGAGACTTCCTAGTGGATCGATCCCCCCATCTGAATTTGAAGAACCGTGTTTTCCCTAGGTGATGTTTGGTAGGTAATCCTCTTTAGGTACCTTCAAATTTACCTCATCTTTAAACCCTAAGCCTCATATAGACTTGTGTAGTGACCCCATATCCCTTCCTAAGGAACTAGTCTATCTTTCTCTTCGACCACAAAAAAAAACCCAAAATTGTCTTTTCCCCTTTTTGTTTATTTATTTATTTATCTTGTTTCTCGGAAATCTAGGGTTTGACTATGTTTTTAACTTTAATATAGATTGTTTTGATCTAAGCCCTCTTATATTGGTATAGATATAAACCCTTGGATCACATATATGTTAACTTGCTCTCCATATAATACTTTGTTGTTAGCATCTAGTAGGGTTTTGGATCTGATTCCATTGATAATCTCTTAAGGATATAACCCTAACCACATTAAGTTGTCCTTGAAATGCAACGATTGTGATTATTATTGTGGATTCCCTAATTTGTTGCTTGAAAAGTATTATCTTAAACCTTGATTAGAAGTATTCATCTTTGTAATGTTGAATTACATTGAGATATACACACTCACACATAACAAAACAATGAGGGAAATAGTGTAACGACTTGGTCTATTTGTTGATTTTCATTTAGTCCCTTCTTTGGTTTTGAATCTGAGTATGTGCTTGGATAAAGGTTATATCTCTCACTATTTACAAAATCATCAATGCAATGTTCTGATATATTCCTACTTCATATATTCCATAAGAGTAAATCAGAAGTGTCAAACGCCATCCTCCTTTGTGTCATTGTTTAAGAGTTTGTAAACTGTCCAAATTGCATGGTTCAATATTCATTTAATGTTGATGGTATATGCTTAAAAGACTTAATGAATCTTACTGGCTTGGTGCTTGTTTACATAGTCTATTTTTCCACTTTATGATCAACACACATGACTCTCCTTCAACATTATTTTATGGTTTGAATCTAGTGAAAACATACATTGACCAACTATCCTAAATATCTATTTTGAAGAATAGTAATTGTTATCAGATTTTCCATGGTTTGACACATAAATTAAAGGAAAAACACACAGATTTTATCTCTAGTTGTGATCTTAGTTCAACAAGACTGTTGGTATGTTCTTTGATCACTTTCTTTGTCACATAAATTTTCTACAACAACACTACTTTTGGCATAAATGAAGATCAATGTTAAAACATGATAAATCTGCAATCTAAGGATTAGCATATGGCTATTTATACACTCTATACTTATTGTCCTTTTCACATATTGCAAATCTTGTCCACTCGTTATTTCTCCTTTGAATTTTCACATATTTGAATGGTCTATGGTATTATTATTGGACTAATCGATAGGTGTGGACACTAACAAATCTCCCTAGATCCACCTGGATTTAGAACAAAACAGGATAGGACATGACTCTTTCCCTAAGTTTTGACCATTGAATTAGCTAGTAGGAAGGAACAAGTAAGATACCTTTATATCGCTTCCTAGGGTCTCTGTTACTCCCGCTTCACTTCGGTGCTCTCGTGAGGTCAAGACCAAGACAACACAAACCAACCAAAGTGAAGATAGCACAATATATTCAACTGTCAACTTATGTGTATGATCAAGGAATTACACAATAAAGTGAGAATAGCTCTATGGGAAAGGGACATGCCACTGTATCATATTAATTGAAAGTAAAGATTACAACCTGATCACCTTGATGTCGCAAGCTTCCTTTCGATGGCTCTTGGCTCCAACACACACACTTTCTCAATCCTTGCATGAAGAAGATCAAATCCTTTTGATAGACTTGCTAGAGCCTCCAAGCTACTGTTCAAGCTAAGTCCTTCACACACTTCTTTCACCAATTCTCCAATGAATCTTGCTTAACCTTTTCCATGAGAATTCCCTCAATATATAGGAGAGAATGAGATAGTTACTTGGATAAGAATGATCCCACAGTATCAGGGAATCCAGTACAAGGATAACCATTCGAATGCCAACCCATTCTTCTAGAAGATTCCCTTCTAGAAACATCAAGAATTCATCTTTTTCCATTCTTTAGGACGAGTTTGCACCCTAGCTATTCAACACAGTGCGAGAAGTTCACACCCTGGCTTAAGGCAGTCTGCGAGAATGGGTCATTCTCGCACCCTAATATATTAGCAGCTTGCGAACCTTCTTCAAAAATGAACTTTCTGGGAAGAGATGAAAGTAACTTTTCTCAGGAGAAAGTTCTTATGAAGAGCCTGAGTACACCATCATTAATACACCATCATGATGACCAAAATCATGGGTAACAGGTATATGCACAAATGCCTCATACACTAAGCACAAGATTGTTCTCCTTTAATTGGTTAAATAACTCATTAGATCCATTCAATATTGTTCTCCTTGTGCTTTAATAATAAAAATTTGTACACTTCTCTCATTGTGCTCATAATTGTAAATTAAATGGTTTTTGGAATATGATCTTTGAATGATGGTGATAATGGTTTTTTTCATGATGATGTTGCTTTGATTAGTTTGGCATTTGTATTGTTCTAATTTGAAGAAATATAAATTCTTCATTGTTCCAAGCATATTTGAATAAGAATTGTTGTCTTAGTTATACATTCTATAAAATCATTCATATTTTGGCATTTTCTTCACTCATATTTAGATGTGTTTTATATTTGAAAGAAAAGATAGTGTTGGACTTGTCAAATCTTTAGTCAATCCAAGTCTTGAAGCTCCCCTCCTCAACACAATGACCAAACTTAGTTTCACCCCTAGGAATACCCTCCTTAGGTTAGGAACCATAGCATTAAAGTGCAGAGGCAAGACCATTGAGGTGACGATGGGTGGCTTGCCTAGTAGTTTCCCCAAGCTCTCCTCTGCAGGGCAAGATTTTCCCTTAGTGAGAGTTGGAGCGATAACACCTCCAACCCAAAAACTCAAGATATTCTACTTGCTAGAAACTAATGGCATTTTATTGGCTTTTACTAAAAACATCACTTTATGCATGATTTTTGGATTTTACTAAAAAACATTACTTCATGTATGATTTTTTGCTTTTACCAAAAACATTAATTGATGCATGATTTTTGGATTTTACTAAAATCATTACTTCATGCAGGAGATAACTACCACAGTGTGGGTTGGAAACCTCCAACAATTTTGGTATCTTATAAAATTGCTAATTGCAAGGTGTACGACACAACTTTCCTAACACCAAATGAATATTTTAGGGATTTAGGCTCCACGAGACACACCTCATATTGAATATTCTCCTTTCAAGTTCCCATAAGGAGATCCAACAAATTATCCTTTGGAACATTCTTCACTCTAAGACTCAACTTTTAGAATTTTTGAATGTTCTCTTAAACTAGATCTCTTTGCATAAGGTTTATTAATTGGCTAAAGAAGGTGTTGCTCTTAATATCACCATAATGTGCTATGAATTCATCTTTAAATATGGACTACACAAATTGATTAGGTTTTAGATGCAAGGATGTAATAGTTACCTTTCATAAAGTTGGCACTTGGTGTAGATCAAAGACTTGTTCCATATGGAATATCCATGCTATGGGATATTACCATCAAACTTCCTCATATCTCTCTTAGGATTGAAGTAGTTCCTTGTTCCCAAGTTGAACCCTCGATGATGTAGATCTTGGAGTGATGAATGATTAGGTTTTTGGGACTCAATCTTCTTCTTTTCCTCACCTTCTTATCAAGGAGGTGAATTTTGACTAAGGAGGAAACTTAGCTCCTTCAGAAGGCCCTCCCTCATGTAATTGAGATTCTCTTTTGAGTTCATCTTTTCTTTCCATCTCTTTGATGTCATATTTTCTTGCATTCTATTTAATATTTTCGTTGATATCATTTTTGAAAGTTTGGAATTCTATCTCAATTACCATATTCAAGATGTCAACATGTAACATCCCTAGTTTTAATCCCCACAATTATAATGTAATTGTATAAATGTGATTTAGATTGGTGAGTCAATATGTTGGGGAAAAGAGCCTATATTGATTGATATGGCCGAGGGCCAAATTATGTATTATTTACATTGAAATGATTAATAAAAATGATAATCATTGGTTGTGATACAAGAGGGATGGTAACAATGGGGGGCTATGATTCCACAAGAGAGGGGGATAAAGGGGGGATCCAAAGGGAACCCATGTTATTATCCTAAGTTAATGTATATTTACCACCTAATTTTCCTCTTGAGTGTATGAGAGATCAATCATTGAATTCATGTAAGAGGGTGGGTGTGACAAGTCACATCCCATAGTTATTGGGAGCATGGGGCTGAAGTACAATCAACATTGGGGAGTGTGAGAGTCAACTTGATTTGTCTTTCTTAGGAAAAAAGGAAATTTGTATGGGAAAGAGAGGTAGGTTTTACATGTTTTTTTTGGGCAGCAAGAAGGAAACCGGGTGATGGGAAGAGCACTAGCCATGCTATTCTTGAGGAAAATCATTGTTGGGATATGTTTATACTGAAATTGTGTCCTATGTGCTTATAAAAATGGGATGTAAGCCTATAGTGTGTTTTATTATACAGGAAATGGTTCAAGAGCCTTGTGAAGGATGTTTTGAACACTCCTGAAGCAGTTGAGAGTTCCTGGAGTCCCCAACTGGGAGATTCCTGACCAACCGAGTGCATTGGAGCCCTGATAAAAAATGGTAAAACCTGAGGGACTACATGCAGAGAATGGGGTACATTCCTTGGGTTATATAGGTTGTGGGGAAGAGAGGTGGTGGATTGGAATTATCGTTGGAGTAGAACCTGAGTTTTGGGTTGCTGAATGTGGAGAGTGGATATCCAAGAGGGGCATATCTCCTTGTGGACTCATAGCCTCAACTCAAGGTTGGCCTACTATTGAGAGAAAATGAATAGCAACGCCTATGGCTAGGAGGAATGTCCTTTATACACAACCAGTTGGTTATTTTATAAAATTGATAAGTTTTATGTTATGTTTATTATGTTATTCAACTGTGTAAATGTCAAATGGTTTATATGAATGCAGTGTATATGTTGTTTTGCTTGAACAATTGCATTCATGGGATTTTATTATGTTGTTAGTTGCATGATTCATTTGGCATGTTGTGTGCATGAATATTTTTAATTAATATCAAAGTATGCTAAGTCATTTTGCAGTAATGTGGCTCATCTTGAAGGCTAGGTGTTAACACATAAGATTGTATGGGTCAAAAAATTCACCTTGGTTTTGTTTCTGAGTCATAAGGTTTATAGGACATAGGTGTTGAGTATTTAGGTTGTAATCATTAAGTTAGATTTGGTTTCAAAATGAATAAGGCTATGTATAACCTTGGTCTAAAGTTTGAGCTATGTGATTTTTATCATGACAAGTAAGAAGCCCCATGAGTCATATCTTTGGTTTTTTATATCATTTCCTTGACATGTCATACATCTAGGTTGTACTCAATGTCTCCCCTTTGTCACTATAAATTCATTCAAGTGTGCAAGCTATGTTTGATATTGCACTGCGAACTGGTGGAAGAAGAGGGTTGTAGGTTGGATAGGTTGCAAGCATCCTGGTGCAAATTCAAAATTACCAGCATCAAACTCAGGGTCAACAGGTACTCCATGATATTTTTTTTCTTGTTTGGAGGTCAAGAAGGGTTTGGTTACTTGATTTTCCTTTGGCACTATGAACTGGCTCAGGTGCTGCGAATTTAGACAAGCACTATGAAATGTGCTACAGAATGTGCTGTGAAAACTTTGTTCTAAGATAGTTGAACTGGTATTTTTTACTAGTTTACTTCCTGAAGGATTTTCGGATGAACCAGGATGAATTTTCAAAATCCAAAGGACGCAATTGTCAAGAACAGACCCAAGAACATTAACCTCTTTCATTTTTCACACAGGTGTCATGGATTGGGAAATTCAAAGGAATCTTTGAGCCCTATTTTTTCAGTTTTCATGATTTCTTGTTTGATACATGTTTTTGCGACACGTATTACGGCCATTTGGAGATGAATTTCAAGAAACCAAGAGAGGTTTTTCTTTAGAACTAGATTATATAAAAAATTTGTTCTCATATTTTACACAGATGTTATAGTTTGAGAATTACAAGTGGCATTTTGAATCCTAGTTTTCATAATTTTGCCTCCTGAAAAGTAGGAAATCAGTTAAAACATGTCACTCTTTGTTTGTAATTGTTTCTATTTTTGGAAATGGGTTGGAGTTCGAATTGGTAAGTTGGAAAGGACCTATAGTGCTATATATTTGATGGTACAAAAGTAGAGAAGGGTTAGAATGAGCTAGAGAGGGGGGTTCAATCTGGAAGACTTGAGAAGACTTGTATAGCTTGAAGTCTGAAAGACTGTATTTCTATATTCTTGATTCTTCAGTGAATGAAATCATATTTTCCTCATTCATATATACTTTTAGTGTATTTGTGCCATTGGTGACTGATTCACATGGTTCTTGTTTCATTTAATGATTGAGAGAAGCCTTTCTTTCCTTGCATTAATGATATAAGTCTGCAAGTGTACCTTTTCATTGTTATAGATTTATCTTCATGTGTACCTGATGTATGTATGGTTTTATAGTTTGTATCACTTCTCCATATTCATTTAAACCTATTTAGTATCTGATTGAGTTCATGTGAAGCCAATTCTGCTAGAATAAATTTCTAATTGTCTCATGAATGCAAGTGTTAACAATCCATAGATTGATCCATCATTGAGAATTCTGCTCGTTAAAATCGCACATGTATGTTACCAAGCTCACCCGATCTACAGTCTAGGGTGACTCTTGGAGAGATAACATTTTGGCGCCTGTACCGGGGAGCAAAGTCTGAAGCAAGTTTTACTGGGAGAACGACACAGATCCAACTCTTGATTGTAGACAAAAGAAGGACATAGAAGTTGACTGTAATCATCTATCTGGCGACTCCACATTCAAAGAATCCACTGGAGGAAGGATCCTGTTGACCAAAAAATGACCATATAGAAGGGAAGAACCAGGTATCAATTCATGAACTTTCTCTATGAACTCTTGTTCTTCTTTATCATCTCCTTCATGTCTTTCAATTTACATATAAAGAGGATTATCATTTGTTTTGTTTACTCTGATGACCATCAACATTCTTTTATATATCCCTCCTTGGAAGAGGATGGTCTTCATTCTTCATGTGGTGTAGATGTTGATCATGTCTTCTCACCTCAGCCTTTTCAGAAGGATGATGTATGTATTCAAGTCCTTCCTGAATCTGATCAGCCATGTAACCATGAGGATGATGAAACTAATTTATCTCCTTATTAGATCTCATCACCTATTACCATCACTGTTGAGCTTTGTAATCAGTTTGTTAAACCTCATTTTCAGCCCATATAATTTCAATCTAGAGCCAGACAAAAGATGTTTAAACCTCTCAGGCTGCCATCTCACCTCCATCCTTACCCTCCCAACTTTGTGGAGTATATTCCTCGGTTTACTAGAGTGGATCATGTTATAGCTGAGCAACATTTGGGAGCCTTTGAGAACTTTGTTGATAATCTATAAATTATGTATGAAGATGTTGTTATCAGATTGTTTTCAAAAATTTTGGTTTGGGAGGCTGCTTTTTGGTTTAGATATCTGTAAGTTGGTTCAATTAGTTCATGGACTAATTTTTATTGTTTTTTTTAAGTATTGGGGTGACAATAAGTCCCTTGATCAATACCTCACTAATTTTAATGCTTTGAGGAGAGGGGAACAAGAATCTATGGTTGTTTTCAACAGGAGGTTTTATAGTGTTTATCATAATATGCCATTGAAGATTCAACCTTTCGAGGATACTGCCATGGTGTACTATGTAATGGCTCAACATTTAGATCTTTTCCTTCTCCTAAGAGAAAGAAAATCTTCATCTTTAAGACACTTGTTTGGGGATGCTGAAGAAGTTGAAAAAAACATCCAGGCTTGCAAGAGGATTCGAGAGCAGGAATACTTTGAAAATATGCATGCACATGAACAATAGTAAGAATTTAAGTATGAATCAAATGTGGGACAACATTTGAAAGTTTCTTCAAATTTTCATATTTTTCCATGGATTGGGATGTACATCATGCTTATCTTCATTTTCAAAATCAGTTTGAGAATGAAATAGAGGATGATTGCATAGATAATTATATGTTTTTAGTTGATCATAGTCAAAATGCTTTAATTAATGCTATGCAATTATCATATGATCATGTTTATGAAGAGGAAACTGCCATTCTTGATGATCAAAGGTTTCTCGTGAAAGAACAGAGAGGTCATCTCTTTCTTAGCAAAGGGGAATTTAAGCAATGGAAATCATCTTTTCTTAATCAACAATTTTGTGACTATGGTTTTGAGAATTTAGTAGCATCCTTGTTGGAGTCATACCTTTCAGATTCTCTAACATTTTCAGATTTCATTTTCTCACCAACACTCGTAGGTGAGCATGATTCTCTGAAGGAGTTTCAATCGTTGCTATCATATTTCTATTATTCTCTATTGATTAGTGGCGGAGATGAGATCATTTCAGTCCTAAAGTTATTTGAATGGTTGTTATGGAAATATTCCTTTACCTAATGAAATTGGAGATCTGGTTATAGGTAGGGTAGTGTAGGAAATAAGCTCACTTCTCGAACATTTGTTTTCTTTCAGTTTGCAGTAGGTTTATTAGTCAATTTGCTTAAATAAGTGGCAGATTTTGGCAGTGTTTCAGAGGTTAGTTTCAAAAATGACTCCATATCCCAATGGATAAGGCAAATGGAACTGTATGTTATTGGCATATCATAGGGATCATGCCATCCTCTATAGAGCCAGATGTTAACACATAATATTGTATGGGTCAAAAAAATCACCTTGCTTTTTCTTTTGAGTCATAAGGTTTATAGGACATAGGTGTTGATTCATTAGGTTATAATCATAAAGTTATATTTGGTTTACAAATGAATAAGTCTATGTATAACCTGGGTCTAAATTTTGAGCTACTTGATTATTATCATGACAGGTAAGAAGCCCCATGAGTCATATCTTTGTTTTTTTATATCATTTCCTTGACATGTCATACATCCAGGTTGTACTCAATGTCTCCCCTTTGTCACTATAAATCCATTCAAGTGTGAAAGCTATGTTTGATCTAGTGCTTCGAAATGGCATTGCAAACTGTTGGAAGAAGAGGGTTGTAGGTTGGATAGGTTGCAAGCATCCTGGTGCAAATTCAAAATTACCAGCATCAAACTTAGGGTCATGAAGTACTCCATGAGATTTTTTGTCTTGTTTGGAGGCCAGGAAGGGTTTGGCTACATGATTTTCCTTGGGCGCTATGAATTGGCTCAGGCATTGTGAATTTAGACAGGCACTGCAAAATGCGCTACGAAATCTGTTGCAGAAACTCTGTTCTAAGACTGTTGAACTGGTATTTTTGACCTTTTCACTTCCAGGAGGATTTTCGGGTGAACCAGGATGAATTTTAAAAATACAAAATAGGTTATTGTCAAGCATGGACCCAAGAACATTAACCTCTTTATTTTTTCACAAAGGTGTCACGGGTTGGGATATTTGAAGGAATCTTTGAGCCCTATTTTTCAGTTTTCATGATTTCTTGTTTGATATATGTTTTTGCGAAACGTATTCTGACCATTTGGAGATGAATCCCAAGAAACCGAGAGATTTTTTTCTTTAGAACGATCTTATATACAAAAACCATTCTCATATTTTACACATCTGTTATATTTTTATAATTACAAGTGGCATTTTGAAGCCTAGTTTTCATAATTCCGCCTCCTAAAAATTAGGAAATTAGTTAAAACGTGTCACTCTATGTTTGTAACTATTTCTATTTTTGGAAAGGGTTGGAGTTCGAATTGGTGAGCTGGAAAGGACCTATAGTGCTATATATTTGATGGTACAAGAGTATAGAAGGGTTAGAATGAGCTAGAGAGGGGGGTTCAATCTAGAAGACTTGAGAAGACTTGTATAGCTTGAGGTATGAAAGATTGTATTTCTAGATTCTTGATTCTTTAGTGAATGAAATCAGATTTTCCTTATTTATATCTACTTTCTGTGTATTTATGTCATTGGTGATTTATTCACATGGTTCTTGTTTCATTTAATGATTGAGCGAAGCCTTTCTTTCGTTGCATTAATGATATAAGTCTGCAAATGTACCTTTTCATTGTTATAGCTTTATCTTCATGTGTAACTGATGTAGGTATGATTTTACAATCTTTATCCTCATGTGTAACTGATGTAGGTATGATTTTACAATTTGTATTACTTCTCCATATTCATTTAAACCTATTTATTATTTGATTAAGTTCATGTGAAGCCAATTCTGCTAGAATACACTCCTAATTGTCTCATGAATGCAAGTGTTAACAATCCATAGATTGATCCATCATTGAGGATTCTACTCGTTAAAATAAGACATGTATGTTACCAAGCTCACCTGATCTACAGTCTAGGGTGACTCTTGGAGAGCTAACACTGGGTACGTTACACAACCTTTGTTAACATTATAGATCATAGGCTCTCTATTCTCTCTTCCATATTGGAAATATTAAAATCCATCTCTTGTCACTCTTCATGTGTCTTGGATAAGGCTTTTGAATCCTTTCTAGTAGTCACATTTGGCTTATTACATCTAGACATGATGGGCTTACGGTTTTGGAGACAAATATATTAGCCAATATTCAACCTATTATAACTTCTCCAATTATACTATTCTTTTGATGAAATTAATACATTATTTACATTTATATATCCTCTTTAATATGCCCCTAATTCCATGCAATTTGGATCTTCCAAGAGAAATTTATGGGTGAAATACCAAAACCTCTTGTTTTTTCCCTTTTAAAACCCTACCTTAGAGATTTCCTTTTTGGTCGACATTACACTTGATGTAACTTTCATATTTATGCACTTAAAAGTCTGGAATTTTAGTTTGTAATAGCATGATCTGTCTTATATGAAATTGAATAGGTCTCACTAAAGCATTTTGTGCTAAGAAAAAGCTATGATAAGTTTCTCAAAGAATGCTAATTTTGTCACCCTTTAGAGGAGTGAACTTGTATAGTAAGCCATGTGTCCAATTTTATAGATCGGATTTTGAAATTTGAACCTATAATAGTTTGGTACATCCTCTTTCCAACTCCACTAATGGCACTAGATTTGGATCATTCTAGCTTTAGATATGATTGTTTTACCTAGAACACTTGTTTGAGACTAGTTTCAAGACTAGTCAAAATCCCTAACTTCCATTGGTTCTAACTTTGAAAGTATAGTGAACTAGCATACTGTTATCACAAGGTACTTGTGTATGCCCTTTTTGCACCTTGAAAATTACATGTCATGAAAACTTCCCCCAAAAAATTAGAGAAAAAATAGTAAGATGACTCGTTTTAAGGAGCCAAAACATGGACCGCTTCCTCTGATACCAAATGTTATGGACCTAATACCCAAAATAGTTTAAAAATAAAAATAATAAGTAACTTTGTGCCTTGGTACTAATAGATGATGAATGAATAATAAACATTTTTGAGGGGACAACCTCATTTTATAATATATCAAATGCACACAATATGATTATTTCTACAATTAGGTCTCCATGATATATATAAGAGACGAAGGGGTACAACAAAGGGGTATAATTACAATTAAAGGACCTAAACGACCAATATTGATGTTAGGATATTTAGACACTTAGGATTTAGTTAAGATCTACTTGGTATAATGTGTCGTTAGGTAAAAGTGTGTTTCTTAGTGTGTTTTTTTAGTATGCATTAGTATGCATTTGTAGTTAGGAAATCCGACGATCACGATATGTTCCCGACAAACAGTGATCTAACTGTTCATACTCTCCTTGATCTTAATGGGCATTGATCCATGGCTTAAAACTCTGTTGACGGGAGAAAATGAACACTCGCCAACTGGAAGAGTGGATCCGGTCCGGGGTTGTCTAAATAACCCAAGCTGTTTGGGATGATCCACCTCGATGGGTTTAGCGGTTCCGTTGGCTGATCTAAGTCCTAAGAAAATGAAAGAAAACTGAACTAAAGGAACTAATCTAAATGAAAACAACAATTAAAGCAAACTTAAAAAACAAATCTGAAATATATATATACAATTTACTGTCTAATGTTATACATCAGTATTTAATTATCAGCTATCAACACAATTAAATCTTAATCACAAATGTACAATATTTATAGATTACGGATTTTAAATGAAAACCTGCAAAAATCTTTTGTGAACTGTCCTATGACAGCAAAACTATTTTTTTTTTATTTTTATAATTTTATGAGAAAGAAATAAAATGAAAACTATCTAAGATGAGCAATTAAAATAATAATCCTAACTATAAATCTGAACTATATATATATATATATATATATAATACTTAAATAACACTAATATACTAACCTGTAATAATGCTTTCCAATTTGTCCCGTGCAAAGTATTCAATTCAGCTGTTCAATGGGAGGAAACCCGCACCAGATTCTTCACAGGCTTCCCATAAACAAGAAGAAGCAATGCTCTTTTGAATATAAACAACAGAACAAACAAGACATAAAACTGACAGCAATCTTATGATTTACAAATCATCACAGTTAGATAAATCCCTGTGTGAAGATCTGTACAAAACAGCTCATTTAATGAAGAAGATAAATCTTTACTCATCAAATCGAAACAGAGTAATTGTTGTGCTAAAACTGAGATACATAAGACATGGGCAAAATTTAAATCACAACGCATTAACCTGTAATAAGTCTTGATATCTAAAGTAGTCAATGACTTAATCACAAATTAGAATGCACAAAACCTGAATGAAAGTATGATAAATTGAAAGCTAAAGTTGTTACAAAAGATCGACTTCCATTCAAGTCTGTATCATAAATCCATAGTCTTGTTCTCCCAACAGTGATGATGGGTTCATTACAAAAAATAACAAGTATTTAAAGACCACAGGGTAAAACATCCCTGTGGGAATTATCAAAGCAGTTTACAAAAAATTTGGGAACAATCTCCCAAGTCCCTATTTCTGCCTATGACTAACAGCTTAAAGCAAAACTATATCTAAACTGCCACAGTATATCCAATTTGTCACTGAAATTCCTAGGTACCTGTGGGTAGACAAGAATACACAAGTTTAGATAATGTTTTATTGATAAAATTAACAAAAATCAAAATCTTAAGACTAGCTACAGAATCTTGCGATTCTGTAGCTGGTCTAATTTGAAAACAAAACCGTTTTACATCAATCCAAAACTAATAGAAATATATTGGACCTATTAAACAAATATTTAATTACTAATTGAAAACAAAACAAATCGTTCATGCCAGAAGTAACCAAATCTTTATGCCAATTTGAAACAGACATAAATCATAATTGAATTAATCAAATGATAACAGGATATATGCAATCCGTCAAACGCTTTTTATTACCAATTCGGAGCAGACAGAATCGTTTTGATAATTCGAAACCAATGAAATCATTTTTTAATCAATCTCAAACGAAACAGACTATAACCGATCAAACAAATCTTTCATATTCATTCAATACAAACGCAATATTTTATGTCGACTCAGAACTTAACAAAATCGTTTTTTTTTTTAATCCAAAACTAACAGAATTGTTTTTTTGAATCAATAGATTACATTGTATTTATCAAACTAATCTTTGATATTGATGCATTGTATACATAAAAGACCATGCTAATTCAAATATGCAGAATCGTTTCAAAATCAAACCAAAAGAAATGAATCGAACTAACTTAGGGCCGACACAATCAATATGCTAATGCAAAATCGTATCAATCAAAACATAGCTGCATTTGAGTTTAGCAAACAAATCTTCCGTATAGATCGAATGCAATCATAATCCAAAAATAATCATTCAAAACAAAACAAAATCATTTCTTGAATCTATTCGAACAGAACTAAACGAAAGCAAACCCAATCGGTCATACTAATTCAAACCAACTCATAAAACAAAATCGATGTTGAAATACATACCTAGGCAGTAAGAAAATGATTCGATCATGATAACTTTGAATTGACAAAAGTCGTTGTTGCCTCGACATTTCTGAAGACAATTGAACCGGTGGTTTTTTGTTTCTTCTCGTTGGCTTGTAGCCTGTCGTTCTCCTTTGACAGCACTGTAACTCATTCCTCTAAAGATTTAATATTGAATTGCAACAAGGGAGCGTCGGTGTAATAACGTTCAAGCCAAGCATTACATTGAGTACGAGGTGGTTGATTTGGCCTTGGCATCACAGGCGAGGGTTCTTTCAAGTTACCAGGGGTGTCACTGTGAAGCTTAATTCCTGGGAATTTAGGATCGTTCTTGAGGCACGGAGGTAAGTTGGAAACATAGTCATAGGGTTCCATAGAGCAAAGGCCATGAGAGTAAGGGTATTCCTTGGCTAAGAAACATTCAATATCAGAGTCTGAATCCTTGCTCAAGATGATAGGCTTTTGGTCAGTGCTCTGCTTGGGCTTGTTCCTAGCACATCTGGATATCCATCGTGCATTTTTCTTTCCCCTACTGTTGACACTAGTATCACCTTTTCCTTTCTTCCTTATGGGCCTTTTGATGGTATTAGTATTGTCTTTAGCACATGGGTCGATCGTGGTATCAGGTAGGTCAAGGTTGGGGAAATTCGAGGGTTTGACAGGGGGTAGAAGGGTAGGAGGTGGCACGGCTAGCTCAGCCAAAGTTTCAGTAACCACAACCTTCTCCACTTGGACACACTCGGGGTGGCAAAGCCATTCCTTAACAGGAAGGCTTGCCAACAATCACCGCTGAGGCTCAAATGGTGGACGATAATGACTTTGATCAAGCAGTGATGGAAAAGGCTGCTATCAACCTTCTCATGCTTAAATCGTTTCGACATCTTGTAAAGACTTCATAAGAGATAATGTGGCATATTCAAATGGTAGTCTATAAAATTCATCAATAACCGAAGATGATACAGAAATACCAAACCATAACGACCTTCGCAGGTCACAAACTACTTAACAATTGCCAATAGGTCATGCCACTTGGGTTTGAGGGTAGTGACAGGCATACCTCTATCACAACTAACAATCTTCCTTGATGTGAATAGGAGCGGCCACAGCACCTCGTCCATTTTGGAATTTTTAAACCACCTTTGCCTTGTAGCTGGTAGTCCTGTAGTTGAGCTTAGGAATTCCTCATTTAGCTCGAGTTGTATGTCTCTGACCTTAGACCTGTAGCCGTCGAAGGTGAGGGTGAACTGTTGGGCAACTGAAAGGTTGAAACCCTCAAATCTTTGGATAAACACCAGCCAACCACTATTTTCCAAATCCTTACGAGCATTGTCAAATAGCAGGAGTGTTTGGCTGCCATTAGGCTCTATGCGCACCACAAGTGCCATAGACGAGATCACACAGTGAGCCGGGTAAACGGGAAAGGGTTTGGATAGGGTAAACGCAGGATCGAAAGCTCAGGGATTTCCCCAAAACCAACAAAGGTGACCCAGGATAGAAGGCAGACATTAATGCCCAAGTGTACGAGGGTGGTGGAACGAAATCAACCCATGCAAAACAGTCATATCCAACTGTACAATCGATGTCGCATATGGTGATTCAAATCACTATTGCAATGTGTTAAAAGCAATTTCATTCAAACAATGAATGAAAACTATGGTAAGTCGACACAAATATTTGCATAAGCAATAGTGTTTGCATGGTTTTAAAATCAAAATAATGTTTCGAAATCAGCACCAAGGGTTTGATCATAACAAGTATGTGTTGTATGAAATGATTGCACCGAGGGTCTAACCACAATGTCAATGTGTTTTCATGAAACCAATGCGCTAAGGAATTTGATCAAAGTACATCAAACCACTATTAAATCAATGATTTAATCACAATCACTAGAATATCATCACAGTCTTATAAAAATGAAGTCATATTAACAACAAAAAAATGCCAAATGAGGAAAGGTTTTAGTGTCTTGCCAACTGTGTGACATTAATTGGATTGGAAATTCAATGAACATATAGACAAGAGTGACCATAATAATCTAGTGACGATTTTAATGCCATTGACGTGACTTTGAAATCAAAGTTTTCACGCTTGCAGTCATGAAAACGAGAACAAACGCAGGTGTGCAAATGCACAAAATAACCATGTTGTTTTATTCGAAAGATTATGATGAGAATCAAGGGTTCCAAAACACTTGTGTAGGCAGCTTATAAAGATAGGATAAAAATGTGAAATGGCTGCCAACAATGGCGACACACTGGTAGAAGCAGTTATCTCTGCCAAAAGAACAAATTCAGATTATGATAACGAGAAAAATTCTAACTCAAAAAAAACAACCAGAAAATTGTTTATACATCATTGTTAATCAAATATTCCAACAATGCTTAAAGGATGAAAACTGATAACAGTCTTAAGACAAGCAAGCCACGATATTAAAGATAAAACCCCAATACTGTTGACAGAGCCACTGCTCCCAGCAGGCGTCCATAGCCTCGACAGGGTTGCCATTTAACTCACTCTGATATCTGTATCCTGCCAAGAAGTTCTAGATCATAATAAAGGACATTTTAAGGTCGAGAAATTTCATACCTACGAATTTTCATATACCTGACATTGCTTCGCTGCCAACATGCATGTTCAGTACCCCGACGAAGTTGTCTTGGCATCATGCATGCATTTACCCACTGCTAGCAGACCTGTTCAGCATCCCGGCGGGTTTACAAGCACTTCCCACAGCTCTTTTAATGATTTATTTGGTTTTTAAAGTTGTATAATTGAGCGGGGTGACGCTGAAAATCATGATATTTTAAACGTATTTTTACAGACCTCAACAAATTTTTTTCAGAACTATCCTTCATTAAAATCCGGAGATGGTTTGTTTACAGAACCAACCTTCTAAAGCAGGGAGACATCTTCTGAGTTATTCCCTTAAGGAACAGGGACAGCGTAAGAAGATAATAGATGATCGTGATAGGATTTACTCATAGATCAAAATCAGTTAACTTCTTTCAAACAACAGTCTTTTCAACACAGATGTAAACTTCAGAAGTATATAATTGATGCTTATACAATTTTTCAGTAGTCATTTTAGTGAAATAATTTTTTGTCTTCTTTATCTAA
>JASDQU010200351.1:19320-33900 GCA_032191745.1 Picea mariana
AATTCAATTTATGAGGCAGAGGGGGTATGAAAGCACAAGCCGACACAGCTAATGAATCAGCCAATTCATTCATTGCTCTAGGTACATATGAAATTTTAAAATCTACAAAATCGTGAATTTCCCTCAACACTTCATCTCTGTATGCTTTTAGCCTAACATGTTTTGCTTGAAAGGACTTATTCACCTGTTGAATGATCAAATCTGCATCTTCGAATACCTGCAATATTTTAATCTCCATCTCTTTGGCTACATTTAGCCCCAGAAGTAGTGCCTCATACTCAGCAATATTATTAGTCACTTTAAAATCAAGTTTAAAGGACAAATGAGAAGTTTTCTTAGAAGGGGAAATGAATACAACTCCTGCTCTTGTTGATTCTTTAGTGCAAGCACCGTCAAAGAACATGGTCCAAATATCGTCCTCTGTTGTTCTTGTGGGCTGAACTATGGGATTTATGAGCAATAATGAATCTGGTAATGAATCATCAATTTGTAAAATACAAGATCCCATACCTGTGTCAACAGAATAGATAGGATGATTGGATGGATTGTTTTCGTCAATGATTACATATGCCAACTGAGATTCCCTATATAGCCTTCTGTTCACCCCTCCAAAAACAGGGATAGTAGCGTAAGAGAGATCTATTTGAAGAGTTCCACCTAGCCTCTTCATCCACGATCTTGATAGTAGACATCCAAATTTAGGTGGTATGTCAGCTACTACTATATCCATAACCATAGTCTTCATGGATTCTTGGGTTAAGGTTACAACCAAGTCCTTGATCATACCAAGACATTTGAATTTTTGGGAGTCAAAAGAGAAAAGATCATGATAAGACTTGGTGATCTCCAGACCAAGCTCATCCATGACCGCCTTTGGCATCAAATTGTGCGAAGCACCGGAGTCCAACAAACAGTTATGCGGTGTTTTCTCATGAATATTTAGAGAGATGTAAAAGGGAGGATAGATTTCATCTCTGTCTTCTATCATTTGGCCCAGAGTAATGGTTGGATTTTCATCATATATGTTGAGAATATCAGCAGAAGGGGATATAGATTGGGGATCTAGAGTTTTGAGGATATCCTTTTTGAACATTTCATTTTTCATTAACTCGACTAGAGGAATAGGAATTTTAATTTTTTGTATTTCAGCCTCAAAATTGAACGAATATGGGTCTTTATCAGAAGCTTTATCAGATACCTTTACCTGATTTGAAGGAGCTTCTTGATTGCTTTTCTGTTCAACAGGGGCCTGACTTTCTGGAGTTGAATGTTTGACAGGGGCAGTAGTCTTCTTGGGATGTGCTGATGCTTTCACCTTTGAGGGATTTGTTTGCTGACTCTCTGATGTCTGATCTTTTTGCTTAATAGGGGTTGTGCTCTTTTTGGGAGAGGCCGGTGCGTTCTATTGGGCAGTATCATATTTTGATCGGAGATTATATCTATTCTTATTTTCTGTCGTGAAAATGCCATCATCAATAGGATTATCCTCTGTTTGTTCAATCATCAATGCTTCCTCGTAGTCATGTTGTGTTAGATAAGATTTCCTTGTCTCTTCTCCAACACAATGAATGTTATCTTCTCCATCTTATTGATATTCACCCTCGTCTTTGTCTATCACAACATTTTGAAGAGGGACCTTTATTCTCTGATCTTCAGTAGGATTCTTTTCTCTTTGCAAGATCTGTGTTGGCTGATTATTTCTTCTGAAGTTATTGGGATTTTGATTTGGGTTCCTTCCTGCATAATCATAAGTGCCTCTTCCCTTCATAGGCTGCTTATTTTCAATCTTGAGATTAGATATCTCAGAGGTTAGAGACTCTAGCATCTTAGCCATTTTATCAAATATTGGGTCAGCACTTGATGAAGAAGAAGCCTCATTCCTTGGCCTTCTCCTATCATAATTTCCTTTTAGATTTTTGGAGGCTAAAATATTTGATTCCACCTTAAGGGAAGCATCTTGCATGAGAGATAATGTTGGTGACCTCCTTTCCCTTAACAATAAACAAAAATCTGAGTCAAAAACATCAGAATATGTGATCTTGGCAGAAGCATCTGAAGGTTTTATCTCTGCTGGTATTTTACCATACATCCAGTTAAATCTTTTAGTGAAATTAGAGACCGACTCACTGTTTTGTTTCCTTAGGTTTTCGAATTCTGTGATATAGTATACAAAATCTCTTCTGTCACCCCAATGTTTCAAAAAGGTCTCATCCAATTTCTCAATTCCAGCTATGGAACCAACAGGGAGTTCTTTGAACCATTTCCTAGCATGGCCATCTAAGCTTTGGACAAAGACTCGTGTCCAAACATCTTCTTCTTCAATATTAAATTTTTCAGCATAACTGTAGAAAGCCTCAATATGTTCTTCAGCAGACAGATCGCCTTCGCTTGTGAATTTGGGCATATACTTCTGATAGTCTCCCAGTGGCATGGATGATACTGGGTTTGGCAATATGAGTGGTGCATACCTAGCAGCTAGGATTTGTTGCATCTTCGTCAAAGGAGGTGGTGAAACCATAACTATCAAGGGTGAGAAAGGTGATGGTTTCTTTTTCGAGTCTTCAACACTGGAGGAATGCGAAGGAGGTGAACCTTCTAATGGGAAAGAGGTCTGATATGAGGCTCTGTAAAAATTTGCAAGCTGTCTAGCTAAATTTCCTTCACCTTTAGCAGATAGCTCTTGGAGAAGATGTTCAACAGCAAGGAGGCTAGTATAAATGTTTAAATGATCTTCTTGTTTCTGAGAATGAAAAGACTCAAGGGAAGAAGAACTAAGGCTTCTTTCTAAAGTCTTGGATGTTTTTTCAATCAAATTTGAATCTATCTATTTATCATCATTAGTATTTTCCTGTTGATCAAAAGGAGTTTGTTCTTCTACAGTATTTACAACTGTTTTTTCATCAATTCTCTTTGAAAAGAACTCAAATATTTCTGTAGTAGATTTTCCATAACTAAAAAGAGGATTACCTTCTGTATCTGATCTTGAAGCTTGACCCTGAATTGTCTTTCCTTTCCTGAGAATTAGTTCTGGATTGGACACTGGTGTGATAGGTGATTCTTGAGGATTCGCCCTAGTATTGATCCTCTTAGGAGGCAGGATGAACTTGTGGAGTCGCCAGATAGACAATCACAACCAACTAAAAATGTCTAATCTTTTTCTATCATCAAAGATCAGATCTGTTTCGTACCCCAAGAAAGCTGAACTTAAATTTCGTCTCCCCAGCAACGACGCCAATTTGTTATCACTCCAAGAAACTCCGTTAAGGATGCTTGGTAACTTAAAAATGATGTGTAGGTATGCTTGGAACAATGGGGTCTTTAATAATCAATGTAATAGGCAAATCATCATACATCTAAAGAAACAATGCTTTTAGGAAACAATAATCAGATCAAGCAATTTGAAAGGAGAGGATGAAGAACACTAATCTTGATTGCCAAATACAGTTGGGTGTAGGGATTAATACAAGATAGAAAGAAAATCCTTCACTTCAAATCGATGAGCTCAATAAAGAGATAACAGTCTTCATAAGCTAAGATAAACTGAAATGAAGTACATAAATGGAAACATGGATATTTCTGATATTGAAAACAAAAGGGGACTGCAATTTTATTATATTGTAAGAGTCTATACAGTAGCACAAAAATGTATCCCAGTTTGAACCCGTGTCTCTTAGAAAAGATAGGCATTTATAGCCTTTTACAATCAGTCTTTTAAGATCCTAAAAACTTGGATCTGTATCTAAAAATAGCAATTCAAATTAACTAAGCAAATCGATAACAAAGACTTAATGGCTAGACTAGCATTCGAATTGTCTTCAATCTCAAAAATTGACATCTGTACTCTTCAGCTTCTGGAATCTGTGTGTCATGAAACATGGCAAAGGCACCTGTCTTGGCAGCTGGATTCTTCAATTACTCATAGTTGACACTTTAGGAGATCAGTTTTGCATATGGTTTTCAAAACTTCCACGAATCTTTGATGCAGAGTATTTTTCGACCAATTTGTTGATCCTTTAATGCTCTAGAACCTCTTTAAATCATGTGAAAAACGTTTTGCTCCATCCTTTGCTTTCAAAAATGTTTTTTGTGCTTTCACCAGCTAACTCAACTTATGATTCGTTGGTTAGCCTGTGAAAGCGCTGCCTTTCACCAGCTAACTGGTTGTAAAATTTCCCTGTGCGCTGCTGAAAGCTCTGCCTCAGCCCAAAATGAACTTTCACCTCCAAAACTGTGGTTCTATCAAAACTCAGTGTGTCTCTACTTTGTCCCCTTGCATGTTCACAACAGCCTAAGCTAGTACTTGCAGGTCTGGATGTGACTTTTTCGTTTGCTTCAATTTTCTAATCTTCCTTTTAAGGCGTTTTGCTAACCACCATAGACTGTTATAGTCTTTGGTGATTTTCTTTTTCCTCTTCTTGTCCTTGACATTTTCACGAGTCAGCTTTTCAAATGCAGCATTTGTTTCTACGAAATTATCGGATAGAGTCTTGTATCTTTCCTTTATTACTCTCTCTAATACCTCCTGTTGAGCGATAACTTCTTTAAGTTGCTTGATTTTCTGTGTTTTCTTCGACTTAGTGCTCTTTCATGTTTCCCCTTCATTGGTGTGAGTAAAGGTCTCACAATTCTGTGAAAATTCAATTTAGTGTTCAGGGCTTTTGATGGTAGGGCTCTCATCTTCTTGCTCTAGCTCTGAGTCTGTATATGGTAGGTTTAAGATGTTTGTTTTCTTTTCTGTAGGCTGCTCTGTAGCAATTTCAAAATCCAATTTTTTCTTTGACCTGTGAGATCTTACACCAGAGATCCTATATTTTGGGGGTCCTGGAAGGGTTCTCCTCTTCCTTGAGTTTCTTTGAGGAGTCAACTGTCGTTTTCCAGTTTTCTTTTGTTCATCCATGGGCTGAGTTTGAGTTTCAAATCCCTCCCAAAAAAAAAAATGTTGCCAGGTCCTTCCTTTTTGTCTTAGCTCCTCCAGGATTATCAATTTAATAAGGCCAAAGTGACAAAGAGTGTTCTTCATAATTAGAGGTTCAGCTCTAATATTTTTACAGACTTTAGTTAAGCTCTTATGTAAGAAGAAAGGTAAATTTAGGAGAGTTTTCCTTGTAAAATGGTCTAAGAGCTTGAAATGATATAACATCAGTTTGTCGTACCTGCCTTCTGAAGTTATGTAGAGTTGGATGACCTTAAACAAATCCTACCACTCATCCTCTAAATGGGAAACTGGCATGCTTTTCTTCCATGCATTATTTCTGAATTCTTCCTTCAGATATGCTTTGAAATTTAGGTTCTTGGTTGCTGTCGTTTTGAACCAACTCTATCCTGATCTAGGTAAACTGGTCGTTGCAGCGATGGAAGCTTCATCCACGATGATTTATAAAGACCCAACACAGGCTTTATTTCCATCGAACATTTTAGCAAATGCCTCTGTTGTTGATTGGTGACATCCGTTCTGTAGATTTTCGACATATCCCATACAACCTGCGTTTGAGAAGTGTTTTTGCACCTTTGGATGCGCATGTAGAAAGGACAGACTGTCTAATTATTTTCTCAACAAAGAACCATTGCGTCTCCTTGCCATTTTTAATTCAAAACCTGAAACGATTTTGCACACCAAACACTGCAATCTGTTGTTTGGGCCGAGGTCTTGTGCTGGTGAAAACACTCGTCTCTGTCTTTCAACATTGAAAACTTATCATACGCTTGTGGGTGATGCGTGTTGGGGAAATTATGGGCCGATTTTATGTCACCAGCCAAGTAGTATCGCTCCCTCACCTGTGATGATGGATTCGAATTCGCCATTTCCAACGCCATGATCGTGAAGCATGCATTTCTGAACGAGATCCGCTTTGCAATCCGATTTAGATGTGCAAACCTGAATCTCCATCATTATCCACTTTCACCAGCGCATCATAATGATTGCATGATGTGGGCTGAGCGTGTCATCATTTGATTTTTTTAAACGTGGAGAAAACACACGTTATCTCCACTTTCACCAGCTATCGGCCCGTGGGAAGTGCTCTTTGGCTGTTGAAAATCACCACTTTCACCAGCTAACGGCCCGTGAGAAATGCTCCTTAGCTGGTGAAAATCACCGCTTTCACCAGCTAACCATCATCTTTAAAACACGCGTTAGCTGTTGAAAGCTTTTTATGAAAATTTTAAAGAGAAGACCTTTATGGATCTTCTTATTTCTAAGACAAAAATCAAAACCTAAATTTTTCTACTAGAAAAACTCAAAACAAATTTGGAGAAAATTACCAATAGCCATGTTATCAACCACAAAATGCAACCATAGTGACTGATTCATTTTGGGAGCTAACACTATCGACGAAAAAAGTTCATTGATAGTATAGATAATTCCTCGCAAGAATATTTACATGGGATAAACAAAGGAAATGGATGATGTGGTTCCAAGTATAGCTAATTCGTCGCAAGTATCTTCAAATGTACACATGGGATACAATTCGGTGCCTTTCTTAATTTTTCTTTCAGGTTCTACATTAATGTATATACAATGTATGTGTGTCATAGTTGTCATGAAAAATCCCCTTTTTTCGTTGATTGCTTAATCAACACCATAAAAATATTCCCTTGCAGTACTAGATGCGGGGATGTGTGTACTATTGAACTGAACATAAATTGTGTTAGGACTAGACACGGGTAACAGTGACCTGTGAATGGGGCCAACGTTGATATTTTTTCAAACTTTTTTTGTATGCACTGAAATTTGACATGGATAGACTATTCGCATGCCTTAAAGATATGGGAGGGTTTCTGGACTCAAATTTGACTCACACACCCACTTTATTCCATCATGAATTCATCATGTAAACCATAAACCCTAATTTTCTTTCAAAGTACACAGATTGGTTGACAAAATTTTTAAGTTTTCATTAGTCTTTCTTCATTTTTATTTCAAGGTCTACATTAATATTGTATATACAGTGTATTTGTGTCATAGTTGTGATGAAAAATCCCTCTTTTTCGTTAATTTCTTAATCAACACCATAAAAATACTCCCTTGCAGTACTAGATGTGGGGATGTGTGTACTGTCGAACAAATTTTAAAAGGAACAAGGAACGAAAATTGTACTAGGACTAGACACGGGCAACAGTGACCTGTGAATGGGGCCAACATTGAAATTTTTTCAAGCATTTTCTGTTTGCACTGAAATTTTACATGGATAAACTATTTGCCTTAAAGATATGGGAGGGTTTCTAGACTAAAATTTGACTCACACACCCACTTTCTTCCATCATCAATTCATCATGTAAACCATAAACCCTAATTTTGTTTCAAAATACACAAATTGGTTGACGCGAGTTTTAAGTTTTCATTAGTCTTTCTTCATTTTTGTTTCAGGTTCTACATTAATGTATATACAATATATCTATGTCATAGTTGTGATGAAAAATACCTCTTTTTCGTTGATTGCTTAATCAACACCATAAAAATACTCCCTTGCAGTACTAGATGTGGGGACATGTGTAATGTCGAACGAATTTTACAAGGAACAAGGAACGAAAATTGTACAAGGACTAGACATGGGCAACAATTACCTGTGAATGGGGCCAACGTTGAAATATTTTCAAACTGTTTATGTATGCACTGAAATTTTTTCAAAATTTTTAAATAAATATATGTCGTCACAAGAGCGACGACCTCAAGAAATATTGCGATGAAATTTCTATAAAATCGACGAAAAATTGTATAGCAATTTCGTCGCAAGATACCTTTTACTCATCGCTCTTGCCATGATCCCTTCGATAGTTGATTCTTCGCAAGATTTCTTCAGCTTGTCGCTCTTTTGACAATATCCCTATATTGTTGCTTGTGCGACGATCTCCCTATATTTTCTCTCTTGCGACGATCGCTCTAACCTGTCGCTCCTGTGACGACCTCCCTTCTTGTCGCTCGTGCAACGATCTCCCTACTTTGTCTCTCTTGCGACGATTTTCATTGCTAGTCACTCTTGCGATGATTTCCCTTCCTTGTCACGCTTTCAACGATTTCCCTACTTTGTCGCTTTGGCGACGGTATCTCTTCTTTCTCTTTTGTGACAACTTCCTAGTGTCGTCGCTCTTGCGACATTATTTTAGGTTCGTCGCACTTTCCACGTCACGTGAAGTGACATTTGGGAGACCCATTATTCATCTCAATATACATGACATAATTTCATAAGAGCGTTGAAATATCTGTCACAAAATGACCCAAATTTACTAGTGATGGTATGTGTCACTCAGATTCTCAAAACATTTGAATATGTGCATTTAATTCTCTTTTGCTTCATGACGTTTTCTTGGACATTATTCCTTTTAAGCTGCCCATACCTTGGGGGATGACAGAGTGTCATTTGTTTTTCAAGCATTGGGATCTATTATGACCTTAGGAAGTTGTTCTCTCTACATAAATTTGTGTCCTCCTCCGTTTGGTTACTCTTCCAAACATATGGAGAGTTTGTGGTGCCTCCTGCATCACATAATTATGTCAATATTACGTTGTCTCATCTTTTGACCAAGGTAATTTTTATCCAACCTGAGTCAACCATTTTTCATTTTATCTCTTGAATTTCATGAGTTGTCTATCCCTTGAGTCCAATGAAGTTCGAATTCAAAGTCAATGAAGTTCTATGCCTGATCATCGAGATCTTCCAGTCTTTTCCCGACGACATGTCGAAGACCTCAGGGTAGTGAGTCTTACACTCCCATTGTACTCCTACTTGAGTTTTGAAGACCTTGAAGTTGTTGCTAGAGCTATGAAGTACTCATCTCCATCTGCAAGCATCAATACTTCTTGAAGATGCATCCTATATTGAACTTACATATCTTCAAATGATTTTGAGATGTATTTCCATTGTGTATTGATCACATATACACTTTATATATTTATATGACATGGATATGTAGTGTATTTGATTGGAACCATGATTAATTCATCCCGAGCATGGGTATTCCCACCTCAGAGATATTATTATTGTTTTGCAGATGGATCCTCCCGAACTCTGGTCCCAGGCTCACTCCACTCAGTGCGTTTGTACTGGTAAATATATTGAAATGTATTTCAACCATCAGTTTCTCTTATGACTTCACACATTAGGGGGCATCTGTTATAGCCCTAAAATGCTTTACTTATGCATACATGGCATTGGCCTTTCTACATGTGAAATTTACCAAATTACTGTTGATACCCTCTCTTAAAAAACCATTTTTTGGAGCATGTACGCGCCCTACTGCACTACTGTCAGTGTACATACACTAGTTTCATACTAGAAAGCCTGCGTGCATATGCTATATGCATACTAGAAAGCCCACGTACATACACTAGTTGCATACTAAACAACCTGCATTTACCTCCAAAATTTGCAAAAAATAAAAAGTTGCAAGGAATTTGGTAGAGTTTATGGGCTATTGGAGGTTTCCCAACCATTTCCCCCATTGTAGCCTATCCCAAACCGAATAACTGTCATTTTTTCATATAAAATGAGGTCTCGGGGTTCCATTCCAACATCAAGCATTAGAACAAAGAAACTCTGCCAAAATCCCTTCCTCTCCTTACCCAAGTGTTTGCATCCCTTTCCAAGATTTGGCCTCAACATTCCCCCTCTAGCCCCTTCTCTTCATGCAATCCTTTCCCTTTTCCTAAAGAGAGCAGTTGATTGTGAGAGGAAAGTATGGAATGATGCGCTTGGAGCAGCTGTAAGAGGATATCAGACCAAGTTCGAGTAGTGTTTCCGACATGAAGGTTGTAATACTTTACTCTTCATTTTGAATAAAATGTTGAGATTCAACAAGAAGATCGTAGTGAAAATTATGCACCTACACTAGGATGGAGCCTCAGGCTATTTTTAGGTGGAAGTCTATTTATAGATGTATGTCGACTATTATTATCCCTTAATAATAGTTGGACAATAAATATTAATCTATTATCTCATAATTACTTGAAAATAGTTAACTGAAATGGAAAATCAGTTAGCTATAGGAAATTCGAGTTCAAAGGTTGACTAGTGGGACATGGAAGTCGAATTAGTTGTAACTAAGTGACTTGAAGTTGTAACAGAGTTATAAGTGTATTTATGTGAGTTGTGAAGTAGTTTAACTCAATTAAGTGAGTTAACCTCAGTTGTACTAGTTGTAGCTGAACTTACACAAGTGAGATTTCAGTGACTTAATTATTAATTAATTCACAATTAGTGATCTCATATGCAACTAAAGATTTACCATTGTTAACTACATGCATGTCAGATCCAGTGGAGACCCAGTTGAGATAACAGGTGAAAGAGAAAGTTTGGCTATAAATTGTGGTTTGAGTGAAGTGCACTCATGCAATTACACACACACACAGTGGATGTGCCCATGAGCAATGCGCAGCCTAGGCAAGAGGAATTCGAATCATTTGCAGTTTTTTCCATTGCAGGGATTGCGCAAAGGAGGCAGGCTGTCTGGAGGTAGAGAATTGACACATGTATTTGCTTATTTTTGTATGACAGTGTGAGATGATTGTATTTTACTGAGAGCTCTTGGATTAGAGTTTTGTATGAGATTGTTTCATGATCCATGATATACATAATATATGATAGTGGGGTTTTTATCTTTATGCTTTCCCGGTAAAACATATGTGTTATGTGTGATTGATCTTTCTTCTTGATATTGCAATTGGTGATCGTGTTTTAAGTTCCACAAGAATATTTGTAGAAGCAATTATGTATTTAACAGTGGCATATCATTGTTAGATCAGGAGAATCCAAACAATACATAATTTGTATTAAAATTTCTACATAAAAGAATCCTTTTCATGTCCCAATTTATTGTGTCTTGATATATTTATTGATTAATGTATCTACGTTTATATCTAAATGCTAACATGAATAATTAGAGGTTGTATCTTTGTAGAATGGTATGCCTTAGTGTTCTCGCATGTCATCTTTGGGAGGAGACCTGCGACCAAGGAAGCTACAAGGTTGAAGGAAGTCTACATCGGACATAGAACCACATGTACATTTACTTATCTTCCTTCTTCTCTTTTTGTCTTTATGTTCGGATAGTTTGGGGTAGTTTAGAAATAGGATTGTATTTTAAGGTAGATTAGTGCTCTGCCTATATTTTTGACCCAGTATAGTAATAGGGGGATTTTCCCCACTAGCACATAGTCAACCATGGTTAATCGAAGTCAAGCATAATCAAACATGGTCATCCATAGTCAACATTGTCAAGTGTTGTCAAACTTGGTTAAACATGGTCAACCATGATGAGCTAGAGTCAAACTTGGTTAACCATGGTCAACCATGACAAGCTAGATTCAACCATAGTCAATCAAACATGGTTAATTATACTATATCATTGTCAAGAAAATTAAACCATAGTCAATGAAAATCAACCAATATCAAACATAGTTCAAAAAAAATTTAAAAATTTTAATAAGTTCAACCATGGTCAATGAAATGGAAAACCATGCCCAACAAAAGTGTGACAAAAGTCAACTATGGTCAACCATTCTCAACAGTACTCATTCATAGTTAAAAATATTCAATCATAGTCAAACATGGTCAACCATTGTCAACATGGACACCAGAGTCAACCATAGTTAACCTTATTCAACTATTGACACTCATAGTCAACCATGACCATATTAAGGAAACCATAGTTAATCATGGTCAACCATTGTTAACCAAAGTCAGTATTAGTCAACCATGGTCATCCATAGTATATCATAGTCAAACTTGGTTAACCATGGTAACACAAAGTCAACCATAATCAACCATGGTCATACATGATCCAACTTATCAACTAAAGTCAACCATTGTCAAACATAGTCCACCATAGTTAACCATAGTTAACCATTTTCAACCATTATCAAATATTGTTGACCACGGTCAATCATTTTAAACCATAGTCTACCATAGTCAACCATGGTCGACCATACTTTAACATGGACAACCGTGGTCAAACCTAGTCTACCATGGTTATACATGATCAACCATAGTTAAACATGTTCAACCATGGTCAAACATAATCAACGATGTTGAACCATTTTCAAACATGGACAGCCATGTGGTCATACATTATCTAACTATAGTTAACCAAATTCGTCCATGGTCAATAATATTCAACCAAAGTCAATGATAGTCAACCATAGTCAAACATGATCAAGCATAGTCAAACATGATTAACCGTAGTCAAGCATGGCCAAACATAGTCAATAGTCATCAAATATCATACATATTTTAATATAATAATATAGATATTTTAATTCAAAAAATATATTAATTCTCTCCATGTATGTTGACCATGAACTAGCACAACCACATTATTAAAAGTAGTTGATATACATCAATCAACGCCATTTTCGGCCTTTTTTGACTAATGGTGTCGATTGGCTTATCAACCACCTTTAGTTATGTGGTTTTTTTAATGACTAATTACGAAATTTAATGCTTGCTCACATATCAAAGTTATACAAAGGCTAAAGCCAAAATGCATATATGTCGTTCTATTAAGTTTTTGGAATCACTTATCCATTCTGTAGTCCTAGAATATTTTTTTTGGATAATAGACTTTAAAGATTGAAAAAAATAATACATAAATGATAATAATTAACCATGTATTGATAAAAAAGACTAAAGCTATTTAAATCAATGCATAATCAAATATTCAAATAATATGAAGATATTATATGAAAACAACCCATTTTACTTACAGGACAAAAGCCATTAAACAACCTGGAATTCCATATTCTTCTTTGAAAATATTCGTCCATTCTCTCAAAGATTCCAGCCATCCATTACTCCATTTGAAAAGAAATAAAAAGTTTACAAAAGAAATAATATACAAAAGAGAAAGGATTAAAATCCTCCTCTCCAATTCTTCAATCTCCTTGGCTCTGAACTTTCTCATATATTTATACAATGAATGAACAATCTGGGCGTCACTATTAATTTTCGCCACATGAAATTTGCCTCTTAAAAAGACATCAATATCTCTCAAATCGTGCACTGTTTTGGGAAAATATCTAACATGAAGGTAAATGGGTCCATTTGGGTTCTGGGTTTTCAACCGTGTCTTCAAATTTCTCACGGTTTTGCTGCAATTAGTTCTACAAAATCACATGTCTGATCTTGACGCCTTTCCAAATTTTATTTGTTGTTGCTCGTAAAATTATTTGTAGCAATCCAAAATTATTTTTGGATCAATCATCTTGAACGTATTTGGATAATAAAGTCAAGCCATGATCATATCCGTATCAAATAATTGATAATAGAAACCTGTGAAACAAAAATAAACCTAAATTAATAACCTAAAAATTGTGAATAAAACAAAATCTAGAAAAAATAAAAAATGAATTTAAACTAACTATAAATTATAAACAAATATTGTTTATAATTTGCTTTCAAAAATAATCTAGAAGCTTCAAGTTAATGGAGAAAAAATATTAATTTTTTTTTTTACAAAATCAAACAAATGATAGATAATTCTTTGATTATTATTATTTTGAAATGAGATGCAAAATGAAAAAAAAATAATTAATTAATTAACGTCACCAAATGATTTCATGAAAATGAGAAACCAACCAAGATATTATTTTATGAAGTATTGAACACATTATTCAAAATAGTCAAACTTGCTAATGAGCAAAAGAATAAACACATAGTCATAATTTAAACAAAAGTAAACATTTGATAAAAATTAACGTTTTTGTTTAAATTGAGATTTTTATGCTCGTTTCTAACTTCTGACATATACTCTTGTAATAAATGTCTCATACTATTGTGAATGCCTTAAGTTTGTCTCAAAATAAGTCAAGGTATGGAACTATTTGAAAAGGTTGATTCTGTAGCTCACTATAATTATCAAGATTCTAATGGGAGCCCTTTAAATTTTGTAAAGATTTAGGGGGGAGTTGTTGGGGCCCAACAAATGACGACGACTTATTGGGTGAAGCAGTTATCTCTGATCTGGTAAGATTTCATCTCAGGAAGAAAATAATAAGACATGAAAAGGATTTAAGCTCCATGAAATAAATTAACTCTGAACCATATAGTATTAGGATAAGCTCAATGTTATAACTAGACAATATAATTTTCTTTGCAGAGGATTATAACCTGAAATAATGTCTTAATCAAAGTGTCATAATGTTTATAAAATAACTTCAATATCGTTGACAGAGCCACTGCTGCTAGCAGGCGTCCATAGCCTCGACAAGGATGTCATTTAACCCACTCAAATACTTTAATCCCATCCAATAGTAGTATCTAGATTATGTATACTTCCATAAAAGCTAATTTAAAAACATATATTTGCTACCTCTCGAACCAACATTGCTTCGTTGCTAGCAGGCATGTTCACTACCCGACAAAGTTGTCTTGGTATCATGTGTGCATTTACCCACTGCCAGCGAGCCTGTTCAGTACCCCGACGGGTTTACACACACTTCCCACACATAAGTGCTTTCAACTCTCTTATGCCACTTTTAAATAATAATACAATTATAGATTTTTTGATGACAAAGAGAGCGGGGTGATACTGGAGGTTAATTGCAATACAGATAAATAGTTGACCATGTTATTTATTTTCTTTCAAACC
>JASDQU010200352.1:26542-37291 GCA_032191745.1 Picea mariana
TGATGGCGGTGGGACTGCAGAGTTCATAACTTTTCATAGGGTGCTCAAATTGATACCAGATCAATTCCATTGGATATATTATTTTAAGAGATTTATTTTGGTATATTTTATGTGGTGTTTCCAATGTCTATTCCCTTTCAAACCCTCAAATCAATTCTAAAGATGATTGAATATTCAAAGCCCAAATGTCTGACACGTTGGATGACCTTGCAGATGGCCTCAAGAACTCATTGCATGACCTTGCAGATGGCCTCAAGAACTCATTGCATGACCTTGCAGATGGCCTCAAAGATATTTTTCATAGTATTCAATATTCATTGGCTAGCATGTAGGAGAGATATCTTATGGTGGATATCAGGGATGAATATAATCAAGAAGTATATGCTTGGTATGATTTTGAGGCCAATTGTGATGATTGATATATGGATAGTTACCATTTTTGGGATGACAACCACTTTCATATTTTATTTGATGACTCTAATCCACCTTCTATAGAGAACATCAATGTGAAATATCGGTAGCCAATGAATATTACCAGTGTCCATCATGCATATTCTACAGTGGTATTATTCCTTCTAGATTCTGCTGCGACCCTTTTTCACTATGAGGATGGATCTTCTTATTTGGATCCACATGACAGGTGTCAGTCTTTGGAGAATCATTTTCAATTGGTCATTGGGTTTCGAAATATTCCACTGGGAGTTCTCATGAGCAATTGGACATGGGACCCGTGTTTACAATGGCAGTTGGATTACTTCATCATGGTGGATTTTCTTTCTACACGGGACCTTGGTTCTCCAGTATTCTTCAACATTATGGTCCACAATTATCCATGGGACCCTGGTATATCGTTGCCCACCCTCATCAAGTGTCGAGGACAAATCTTTCATAAGGGGGATGGAATGTTAGGTAGCTAGAGAGGTAGTGGAGGCCATTTAATGTAAGGTGGACTAGGTCCACTATATTATTAAATAAGGCCAACTATGATAGTTAGATATAATAAATGGGTAGTTAGATATAATAAATGTAAGAGGATTTATTAGAAGGTTATGCTTCTAAAAGATTCCTCCTCTAGAATGTTCTTAGGTGATGGTAGAACTATATAAAGGGGTTCAAGCAATGTAATTGGATATGAAGAGAAGTATTGTATTTGGAGCTGAAGCTCATTAGGAGGAAGCCCCCTCGAAGAGGCAAGTGAATAGGAGAGAATCCCTTCCATAATATGATTCATTGTATGGTGTTTCACTACCCCAAGAGTTTTGATATAATAAAGTGGTAGTTTTCTATATTGTTTCATATATCTTGTGTGGTGATTGTATTCAAATATATTTGGTACTATTGTGGTATTTTGTATTCAAGTATTTGGTACATACCAAATTCCTGGGGAATCTGGAATTTTGGTCCAAGGATTAGTTTTTCTTATTTTTAATCTATGTCTGAGAAAATTTAGACCTGTAATTGGTCAAATTTGAATTCAACATAGGGCTATGGCTGAATGAGAGAAAGTGGTTAAATAAATTTCCTAATTCGCAGAGGAATTGAAGAAACTTTCATGCTGGAAATGTCGACCAACTGTGCACCCAATTAATTGGTGGCTCTATAGGTTGAACTTTTTTGTACTAGAGAGGAATTGAATAAATGTAATGGTAATCCAGTGACCATGGTAAAATGGAATGAAATTGGGCAAAAAGCCCCAATTTCCTACAATTAATAATGGAAAATCCGAAGTGGAAAAAGTCGAACTTGAAAACAATGAACACATGTTTATGTATAAGGCTTGAATTGGTTGTATTGAGATTAATTATAGAGCTCTAATGACATCCTAAGAATGAATTTCATTTTTAGGTGAATTTGAACATTTTTGGAATTTTGGATAATAGGCAAAATTGGAAAAAAATTGGTATTTTTCCGTACGTTAACATCATCATGACATGGGGAGGGGACACATGTCAGATGATGTGGTAGAAGATGACGTGTACTGCCATCATGGAAGGTACACGGAGGCATATAGATGAACAATGACTAAGTGTTGAGACTTTTCAGGTGAACTTATGAAAGAAAGGTTATACGACTGTGATTTTGTGAGTCTGTGAGTCCGAAGAAGTGGAAAAATGACTAAGTATTGGGAATTTATGTGAGTCTGTGAGTCCACAAGTTTGAAGAAGTGGAAAAATGGCTAAGTATTGGGAGTTATTTTGAATCCATAATTTCATGAGTCTATGAGTCTAAGGAAGTGGAAAAACAACTGATTATTGGGAATTATTGTGAGTCTGTGAGGTCGAAGAAGTGGAAACACAGCTAAGTATTGGGACTTATTGTGAGTCTGTGAGTCTGCGAGTCTAAATAAGTGGAAAAATGGCTAAGTATTTGGACTTATTGTGAGTCTTTAAGTGTGTGAGTCCAAGAGTCTGAAGAAGTGGAAAAGACTAAGTATTGGGACTCATTGTGAGTCTGTGAGTCCGCGAGTTCAAAGAAGTGGAAAAACAGCTAAGTATCAAGACTTATTGTGAGTTCGTGAGTCCATGAGTCCAAGGAAGTGAAAAAATAACTAAGTATTGGGACTTATTGTGAGTTTGTGAGTCCATGATTCCTCAAGTTCTAAGAAGTGAAAAAAAGGCTAAGTATTGGGACTTGTTTTGAGTCTGTGAGTCTGTGAGTCCGAGAAAGAGGAAAAACGACTAAGTATTGGGACTTATTGTGAGTTAGTGACTCAAGAATCCGAAGAAGTGGAAAAATGACTAAGTATTGGGACTCATTGTGAGTCTGTGAGACTGTAAGTCTGAAGAAGTGAAAAAATGGATAAGTATTGGGACTTATTGTGAGTCTGTGAATCTGTGAGTCCGCGATTATGAAGAAGTGGAAAAACAACTAAATATTGGGACTTATTGTGAGTTCGTGAGTCCATAATTATGCGAGTTTGAAGAAGTGTAAAAATGGCTAAGTATTGGGACTTATTATGAGTCTATGAGTCCGAAGAAGTGGAAAAATGGTTAAGTATTGAGACTTTTTAGAAAGACTTATGAAGGAAAGGTTACAAGTTTATAAGTTTGCAATTCTGCAAAGAAAAAAGAAACTAAGTATAACTATTGTGCACAATAGGTATTGGCGTGTGATGCAGAAGTTGTGCACAATAGTTATTAGTGCATGAAAGAGAAGTGGTACCTTCAGGTACGAGTAACAAGGTAGGGTCAGTTCCTCAAAATGTGGAACGATTACTTGGGGAAGCTACCCACTGAAAATGTCTATACTCGAAGTAATGGATATGCATGAAGATGAGACTATAGAAGTGTGGAGAGATGGTTTCATAACAAGGAGAGGATTGAAATTTTGGTAGAGGTACTCTCGGAAAAAGAACTATGACGAGAATCTTTCACGAGATGATCGAAGGAAAAGACTAAATAATGATAATGTAAGCATCTAGATGCATCCATGAAGGCTTGAGAAGCCAAGAAGAGAAAATTTATGGGTGAAGGAAATTACTACAAGAAATCCATTGATTCTAATTAGAGTGGAATCAGGGAACAAGAGGGAAATATTTACTCTTTGAATTAGTGAAGATCCATTCATCATAAAGGTCATCAATATACAAATAAGGTAATACATTGTGGGAAGGGTTTTTCTCAAACGAATGATCTGTCATGATGCTAGTTTCTGATAAATAAATACTGAATGTGTACTTGGATATAAAGGAAACATTTCCAAGGGTCAGTCCTACAGTTTTTGGATAACACCCCCATGATGGTTATCATAGTAGCACAGTGGAAGCTTGGTTGTATGAAAAACTTCAGAGTGAAGTAATTGTTGATTTTTCAATGAGAAATGGATCATGCATTTAATTCCATTTTCTATTTATCTTTTAACTTGAACCATAACTACTACAACAAACCAATATCACAAGAATAATAACCATGCACAAGAACAAAAGAAGTATCCTGGGAAAAACTTCTCAACAAGGGAAGAAAACCCAGCCAATCCTTTGTTATATTATTCAAGAGAAATACCTCCCACACCATCAACAAACATAGCACACAAGAGGGTGCTGTAATTCTGATAATTTCATACCACAACTTCTGAAATTATGAGATGACACAATGTTAAGTGTGTTTCCTCAATGGGGATTCACCTTTATTTATATAATACTTGTCACATCAAATGATGTGTCTATTAGAACAATAAGGATAAACTCAATAACTCAAAATATAATTAATAATTACCATATTAATTATATTTTACATTAAGGCCGGGTCGACCTGTACCCTTTACATAACAAATAGGGTTACAAATAAGTCTGACTGTTAAACAATATAGCAAGGGATCTCATACACCCACTACTACTCAACCACTAGGGGCACATCCATCTATGATCAGACAAAGGGATGTCTCTCTATCTCGTTGTGTCTCACAACAGAACCACACTCACTAGTGCTCAGCCACTAGGATCATGTTCACCTGTGCTCATTCATAGGCACGTCCAAATCAATAGATATTCTTTCTCACTGTGTTACATAGGAGGGTCATCTGGAGTTCATCATTTCAACTCTCTGCTCAAAGGAGGCTAATACATCGTTTCATCTCTGTCTTAGAACGATGCACCCAACTCATGGGATTTCACACGTTCACCTCTGCTCAGCCATAGGCACGTCCAACTCAACAGATTTTCTTTCTCACTTCATTACATAGGAGAATCATCTACGTTTCATATAAACTCTCTATAAGAAGGAGACCAACATAACGTTCTAGTTCTATCTTAGATAGGAACCACACGCCTAACTCATGGGCTCTCTCTCAGGTCTGTGTCCTGGAGGATGTCTCACACAATTGTAATCATCAACACTCCCTCTCAACTAGGGAGGCATTCTCCACCAAGTCAGTTTCTCACGGAAGTAATTGAACTTTATATTGGAAAGAATTTTGGTGAAGATATCTGAAATATTCTCATGTGTAGGAAGGTACTACATGTATACTTCTTTCCTCTGCACCATATCTCTAATATTTTATTTCAACGTGTTTTGAACACAGGTTTCTCAAAGAGCTTCACACAACTTTGGTTATAATAATAGAATCCATCTCATGATCAAATCATTATGTCAGAGGCTTGTGAATCCATACTTCTTCATAGACTGCCACACTCAATGTTGTATGCTCTGCTTCTGCAGTACTCAAGGCCACATAGCTTTGTTTCCTGCTGCACTAGGAAACCATGGAAAACTCTAAGGTCAAACAACAAACGAATATGCTCTTCTGGTCCATTGTACTCTTTGCTCAATCTTTATCAGCATATCCTTACAAACTCAAGTTCACACTAGAGGCATATCTCAGGCCATATCCAACTGTGCCTCGTATATATCTCAATACATGCTTTACTACAATCCATCGATTCTATCTCGGCTGACTCATGGATTTATTAAGAACATTCGCTGCATAGCATATATCAGGTATGGTGTTAACTAGATACATCAATGATCCAATCAACTGTTAGTACACGTGTGGATCAATCTTGTCTAAATCATCATCATTTATTTTTCATCAAATCCATCACCATCGGTGTAGACATGGATTTGCATTATGTCAAACTGAACTTCTTTAATATCCCCACTGTATATTTTCCTTGACTCAAGAAAAGTCTCATTGGTCCTCTGTCATACTTCTTGTCCCAAAAATTAGTTCATCATACCTAAATCCTTCATCTCGAAATTAGAAGCTGAGACTTGCTTGTATTCGACAACATGACTTTCTCAAGAATTCATCAAAATTGGGCTCTCATCACCATAAAGTAATAGTATAGATTTGGATCAGCAACACTCTTGCTGAAACCCAAACTCATCAAGAATCCATCTATCTGATGTAGTTTCCAACTCATGGATGGTATTACTGATGGAAGTGCATTATGCTACTGAATCAATATGTCTCATCATAGTTTTACTCCCTCTGCTCATGAGAATCCTCTGACTACAAGTCTCGTTTTGTATTTTTCGACACTTCCATCATCTGCATGTATTTTTTCCTCTTGCAGAGTTTTTTAAGCCCATACAGGCCTTTTTATGGCTTAGTTTGGGAATATCAACTGGAACAAATGGATCAACAATTGTCTCCCTCTGAATTGATAAAGGGGTGAAGGTATTTGTCTTTTCCTTCTTCTCAAATAGTTTTGACTCCCTCTCAATCAAGTGACTTCCTCTAAAGTCTTGAAGGAAGAACATATTCCTTTCTTGTTAACCTACCTGGAACAAGGAAACAAACGAAAGGAAGCAAGAAAATAATATATCCTAGAGGAGATTCATGAGTACATCTCTAGAATCAAAACAATTTAAGGATTGTTGTGATAGCTACAACACCTACTTTTAATGTAGCATGATAATTAAAACAATCAAACCTAGAGTCTTCACTTCCAGTGTGTTGTTCTTTTGTATATACTAAGATCCCTATTGATCCACGATTGCGCCAAGGGTTCCTTCCTCCTGCAAGTACCCTTATGACAATGATGCAAATAATGTATATACAAGTGCATACTTGAGAGTGTACACCAATGTAGGTTGTTCTTGTTTGTCGGTTTCATGATGATCAATGACATTCCTCTCTTGTTTTCCATGACATTATGTTGTTGTAGCTTCCTGTGGCCACCAGCCACTGCTACATTCGATAAACATACTTGTTTTCCCTTGTAGCCACTTATACAAGTCTCTGCATCAACCTTGTAGCTCAAGACTGTAATCAAGGTTTTATTGTTGTTTGTAGATGACATAAGTAATAATGAGAATCTACTTGTTGTCAACCAATGTCTTGATTTTATAAAATAACCTTGAGTTTCTTAGAAAAAATATTTAAGACCAAAAACTTCAAGCAACCACAGTTGTTATCTTAAATTTCCTCTTTTGTCTCCTTGCTAGCCAAAGATCTAGTTTCCTACATTTTTCTTTATTGCAAAAGAAAGTTCAAAATTTCCATAATAGTAATAAATCTTTATTTCTTCGCTTTTTAATCTTGTCACCCATATCAATAATTTGATCTCTTAAGAGTTCTATTTTAGAGTCTGGAGAGGTGATTTGTAACTAAGTCATCTTCTTCCATTCTCAAAATATGCAATTTATTAGAAGTCTCATAATGGCCTTATGTGTATCCTTGGCTTCTTGAGAGGTCTCTAGATATTGAACATGTGTAATTATTTGCATATATCTGAGATGTTGATAGTTGCAAGAACTTCATGAGTAGATGGAACACCATAGCAAAGAACATCAACAACATCCTTCTATAATTGCTACGATATACACCAGCACCACCATTAAATACTTGCTTCAGTATATGACATCAAAAGATGCTAGTATGGAGCAATAGGAAAATAGAGATATAACTTAGAAATTTGACTAGTCCACAGGTCTTTGTAACTATGTTGTCAAGACTAGAGTTTTTTTGAGTTCACATTGTTTACCTAAAATCTAAAATCTCTTCCAGAGGAGATCAACATTTTGGAGTTTCGGTGTTTATGGGTTATTTTACTTTTTCTCCCTATTGCAAAGCAATTATGGTTTCCGATGGTCATCACTGTCCTTGTAGCTTTCGCGGTGCACTAGGGGATTACTGCAGCTTTCCAGTTTATGGTTCTTGTAGCTACACCAGTGCGTTGGGGGATATGTTTCCCCTTCACCATTCTTATGCTTGCAACAGTGCACTTGGGGGCTACTACAGGTTTCCTGAATTCCATTCTTATAGCTCTAACGGTGCATTGGGGGTCTACTCTGGGTTTCCCATTAACAGTCAACACAGATTTTTCCGTCTACTGGGATTCGACTATCTTTTTTATTCTTATAGATACAAAGGTGAGATGGGGGTCGACACCCCTTGCGGTCTCTCTGATTCTTACGTTGGGATGCAGGATCACTCTAAAATAGTCTGTACAATTACAATTGAAGGCTCATCCAATAGTTTAGACCAAAATGTGAATTCAGTGACCATTCCTGCCCTCAGTTTAGACACCTCAACTAAGAAGTATTTATCATCTTCTTTGGTTAAGGAGGCCACCGTAACCCTATCTGCCTTGTTGGAACAGACAGTCATGGACTCACAATAGTCAGGAGTGAATTCAATTTCGAGGGAACTAGACACAAAGCTAGAATAAAACTTAAGAAATGAGAGAAGAAAAACCAAGCTTAGTTCAATTAATCAGAATATTTCCAATACTAGAGGTCTGCGACCAGTTGTAATGTTTCTTAGAAATGTGGCTTGGTTTATGGGTCCTTTTCAAGCCTGTGGCTAGTTTCCCCCTTAAGATCTGCAACTGGAGCTTCAAGCCCTTTCCCTTTTGAAATTGCAAGTGGTCATCTTCAGGAACTGCTCTGAAGCCATGTTGATTTTTCAATGAGCTATGGCTCATGCATTTAATTCAATTTTTTGTTTAGCTTTTAACTTGAACCATAACTACTACAAGAAACCAAGCTCACAAGAAGAATAACCATGCACAAGAACACAAGAAGTATCTGGGGAAATCCTTCTCAACAAGGGAAGAAAACCCAGCCAATCCTTTTCTATATTCTTCAAGAGATACCTCCCACACCATCACCAAACTTATCACACAAGAGGGTGTTGTAATTCTCATAATTTCATACCACAACTTCTGAAATTATGAGATGAGACAATGTTAAGTGTGTTTCCTCAATGGGGATTCACCTTTATTTATATAAGACTTGTCACATCAAATGATGTGTCTATTGGCACAATAGGGCCGACCTCAATAACTCAAAATATAATTAATAATTACCATATTAATTATCTTTTACATTAAGGTGGGGCCGACCTGCACCCTTTACATAACAAATAGGCTTACAGGTAAGTCTGACTCTTGAACAATATAGCAAGGTGTATCATATACCCACTACTGCTCAGCCACTAGGGGCACATCCATCTGTGCTCAGCCATAGGGATGTCTCTCTATCTCACTATGTCTCACAGGAGAACCACACTCACTAGTGCTCAACCACTAGGATCACGTTCACCTGTGCTCATCCAAAGGCACGCACAACTCAACAGATATTCTTTCTCACTGCATTACACATGAGGGTCATCTAGAGTTCATCATCTCAACTCTGTGCTCAGAGGAGGCTAATACATCATTTCATCTCTGTCTTAGAACAATGCACCCAGCTCATGGGATTTCACACGTTCACATGTGCTCAGCCACAGGCACGTCCAACTCAGAAGATCTTCTTTCTCACTGCGTTACATAGAAGAATCATCTGGAGTTCATCTCAACTCTCTGTAAGGAGAAGGCTAGCACAACATTCCAGTTTTGTCTCATATAGGAACCACACACCCAACTCAGGGGATCTCTCTTGGGTCTGTGTTCTAGAGGATGTATCACGCATCTGTAATCATCAACAGTAATGTGGGTGTGTGCATGCTAAAGAAGTGCCAACTGGTCCATGGACAATGCATTATGTACAGATTGGATCCATAAAATGCAATCAGGTTCTAAGGAAAGGTTTTTTCATACAAGGAAGAAATATTATATGATGGATTGATGTCCTTGAACATCTTAAGATAATTGAAACAATTATTTTGAAGGGAAAACAATAAGGAACCATGAAGAAGAAAATGACTATATGCTTTGTATAGAATGCAAAAGAAATAAAATATAAGRATAATCTATATCAAGTGGAACAAAGACGTAAGTGACATTCCATGGGTGGAAAGTATCACTGGAATCTATGATGGAAAGTAAGAGCTAACTCCTTCCAGTTAATTCTMTGGAGCCGAAAAAGAAGACATTMTGTCGCATTGCATTATGTTGAATYTGACTATGTAATTTGAATTAAAACCAAATTCCCAACGAAGGAGAAAATATTGGCTCAAGAAACCACAATTTTTGAAGTGTTCATTCAAGGATAGGATAAACTAGTTTGGTCCAGAAAATTAAATGGAGGTTGAGGATCTAAATTCAATGCGAGAGCATGATTGGAAATGTAATTTGATCATGTATGTGTTTGGTCAAATAGACCCAAGAACTCATTTAATGCTAAAATTAATATTAGCATAGTATGTGGCTGGAAAAGAAAAGGTAGCCAAGAGTGGATTGGCTAGAAAAGAGCTCAGGGAAGAAATAATCATGCACAGGGATTACAGTGAGAGCATGAAAAGGGATGCAGGAATCCAATAAGACTTGGGGAACACATAGTAACAACAAGAAAAGTTGTACATGAATAAAGAGGTTGAAGCAATTGTTGTAGCAGCAAACATGATATGACATGTTGGACAACCATACTTAGCACAAGAAATTGGCATGTAGATTCATTTATGAGCATGTTGATGATACATTATTAGTGCATATAAATATGCATTGATGAACGCAGATTTATTAATATACATGTATAACATAACAATTCTAGTATTAGTCTATTGATTGAATATATATTAATTTGAAAGATGCTAATGGTGGTCATTGTACGATGAAAAAGGGAATTTATGCATGATTGCAAGTGCTACTAAAAATATTGTTGCATATGGAAGGGAGAAACATAAAGCTTAAGTGTGGATTATGAGGCTTATAATAGAAACATGAGAGATTCTATTGTTATCAGCTATCTGGGTAGCATTAAATTTGTTTAATGGAAGCTATGCAAGCATGAGTTTTTGCTAAAGGAAATTTTGGTAAGAATTTCCTCAGCCAGATTTTATTTTATCATGTTATCGTATTATTGAATGCATTAATGGGAGTAAGATACCACTAGGTGTGGTAAAGGCTGGAAGCCTATAATAATT
>JASDQU010200354.1:17512-28045 GCA_032191745.1 Picea mariana
TACTTCAAATAGGTAGCATTAGTAAAATGATTTATATTCCTAGATTTTGTCCTATTGATTGTCAAAAATAACTTTCTATATAATTCAATATCATTTATTTCTTCGTTACTTTTCTACAACTCAATTTTGGGAGTTGGTATGTAGTAGGATCCAAGTGACAAACATTGCATGTGCTACCGTTAATGGGCTTACAATGGGTGATAGGACTTTGATTGTGCACCATGCTACTGTCAAGCATAGATATACATGATAACATAATAGCCCTTACATAATGTACACCTCATATTGTTCATGCTTAATTATGGTAGTCTAATTGAGAGTATCTTTGTTTCTAAGGCCTAATCTATGCCCAACATTTATTACAAATTTATGTGTCCCTTTTTTTTTTATAAGACAATAAAAATATAAGGGATAAAAGAGACCTCTCTTCCTCGTAAAGGGGTCCTTTTTTAGTACAAATGGATGATTAGAGAGGAATTCATGCATGGAATGTGGCCTATCAATATTTTGATACTTTTGGATTTATTGATCGATAGAATTATGTGCATTCCTATTTAAGAACATCTTATCATCTATAATGAACTTGTTTGAAAGGTATTTTCATAATCGATGAATTGGTAATAAATAATCCATAATATAAGTGGTAGAGAAAATATTAATATATCTGATCTTGACAGAAGTGGTGGTCAGGATCAACACATATGAACTTTGTGTTGAAATATCATCAAAACCGATAGAGAGATATGCAAGAGTGTACAATGAGAACCTTGAAAAACATAACCCCTAATGCTTGCAACATTGTCTAAAGGATGGACAAATTATGTTTCTTTTTCCAAATATGTAAAATGCGTATATTACAATTTAATGAATACATACTCCTATTATTATATATGGTTTTACACTTTATGAAAAAATTCACCAAAACTTTACAAGGTTTTATGGTTTAGTGAAATATTCGCCAAGATTTTACAAGAGTTTATAATTCAACGAAAGATTCACCAAGATTTTACATTATATAATTGACTAAAAGATTCACCAAAAAATTATATATACATATTATATTATTGATAAAATAGCTTTCAATTTTTCCTATGTATCATGGGGATTCGCCCATTTATTATACATATAAATTTAGGGGGGGTTCTTAAAATCACCCCTGCACCCCTTCTCATGAATGATGTTATCTTTGGTTGGATGAGGAGTTTTCAATTTGAAAATACTTTCATATTTCTCCTTATTCACATCCAAAATTATTGATTCATTGGCAACGTCATGAAAGCATTCTTCCTTCATAGAATGAAAATATTTCTTATCATTCTTCTCAAGATTAATTTCTTCCACCAATTGTTCTTGTTGTCAATTCTCTTGTGATTGTTCATCATCTATTAAAACATCTTCCATATGGGTATGTTGGATGAAATATTCTCACACATTTGGTGGAGGCTCCTCAATTTCATTTTTGATCTTGCTACTCAAAATATCTTCATATGGAGTATATGAGAGGCTCAAATCTTTCTCTTGTAAATTGCAATTTTCATTTTCGTTTTTAGCAGTATGACTCGAAGAAAAAATTTCCATTCTTTGATTAGAATTTTTTTCCAAATGATTCACTTCAATGTCTTGTGTCCATATGGGAGAGGGTGGGTAGGAAACAACATTGAAAACATTTGGCATGAAATTTTCAGCAAATGAAGTTTCTAACACATCCCAACTAGTAATGGTCCCAAGAAGTAATGAATAAAACCATTCATGAGCATTCCCATGAAACGTTTGTGCAAATAATCGACATGTAACATTATCTTTCATGAGATTGAAAAAATCACATGTACTTTTGAATATAAACAAGTGCTTCTCTACATCCTTTAAAGTAGTACTAAAGAATGTGGAAACATTTTCAATAGGAATGTTAGGAATCTGAAAATTTACTTATGACAGATTTAAAGGGATTCTATGTAGTCGCCTCCTTATTTGAGTACCTCTTCCTTTTGGTACGTCTTGTAAAACCATTGATGAGCTTGGTAGAGAAGGAAAAGTATCTTCACAACATGAATGAAATTATTTGGTGGAGATTCCATGAGGATTTTATTGAGATTATTGAATCTTTCCAATCAAGTTTCCAAGGATTTTAAGAGTTCTTTCAATGGAATCACCAAGTATTTCATCCTAAAAAATATTTGATGGTTATTCAATAGTTTTTAGGTCATTCAAATATCTTTGAATTATATTTTTATAAACCCCATGCAACTATAACAAGTAGTAGTCTTCTTAATAAAAAAAATTGAAACTTTGAACCATGGAGACTCTTGTTCCTCAATCAGATCTGAAACATAGCCTAAGATATCTTGAAAATAAATTGTTCCCCATTATGGTCACTGTTGGCACAAGGGAAGACCCAGGGTTCAACGCTTCAACAACGTACCAACAAAATCCTAACTATCAACCCTTTCATAAACACCTGCGAAGCAGGTGAAGTCTTATCCGAGGTAGAGGCAGGGGGGTTGTAGGACTCAAGTGCATACAACCTAGCTGGGACATAGATCTGTGATCAAAATACTTAACATAGCACTTAGCCAATGGTATGCATTCAGTTATGATTCTTATTCACATCGCAGATTAAACCTAATTGTAGATCACCGCAGTATTAATCAATATCAAACACATCTAAGAATTCAACATATAGCTTCAGAGAAGATCTAGCATTTATTCATGTATCAAGAACTAAGCACTAATGGATCTACCTATCATATATCTAGAATAGTGCACTAAGAAAATATAAACATAACCATCATAAACACATAGAACAAAGCACAACAAGACAGGGTATACGTGGTTCACCCCAGTGTGGGGCTACCCCCACCAACTCTTCTTCTTTATTAGTATTCTTCAACCTTCTTACATGGACCAAGCCACAGATCCACCTCCACAAAGGACAAAAGATATGCGCGCACCTCACCAAATCCTCCTTCCTCAGATTAGGTCAAGGCATAAAGCCAACTACAACCACTTGCACTTAGCTCTGCAAGTCTCACATACAGTATGCACGAAGCATTCACAACTCTTCACACTTAGACACCCTCACAGGTTCTTGCACAAATCCAATCATAACTACTTCTTACATCGCTTAGCTACTTATTATACATTACAAAAAGGGCCTAAGCATGGGTAAACCCATGGGTTGACATCCCATACCCATTACATAAACCCTAAAACCCAAAAAGCCTGCAAAAAGGATGAGATCCTTCAATCTCCACTTCACCTAGGTGCTCTGTCCTCGACCAACCTCTTGAAGTCCCAAAAATGGTCAAAAAGGACCAAGGTTATCTCAAAACTTGGTCGAGGGCCAACATGCCCCCAACACTCACCTATGAATCATCCCAAGTCACTCTGATCTGGGAAACACTACTTCAAAGGCCTTGAGCTTAGCTCGAGCTGCCTTGACTTGCTACTTCACTAGAGCCTCCTACTCGATGAACTCCTGAAGTACTTGCTCGGTCATAGGCCCTTCCAGGAGTTGTTCCACTGTTGCGACTACCTATTCCAACTGTGATCCTTGTCCCTCGAGCTCTTAAAAAAGTGTGCAAGCTTCGTCTTGCACTGGCTGGAGTCTCTGTGTCACCTCCATCACTCTACTCTAGATGGTAGTGACCTACTGCTGAAATGTGTGTTGCTCCTGCGACCTTTTCATATTCTCCACTCCCGTAAGCTGCTTCAGTTGTGCTTGCACAATCAACTCCTGTTGCTTCGCCTCTTGGAGTTCTGCCTCTAATCCCCTCAGCTCTAGGTATTCTGCAAGGCGCTCGTAGGTCTGCGCACTTTGGCCACTAAGTTGCTTACATTATGTGGCCAATGCCCTGATTCATTCTACTGCTCTCCTATCATTTTCTTCCCTTTGATATCATAATTCCTACGGAGTGCTAGGCACTACTTGAAGTTCTAGCTCTATTACTCTTTCTTGGAGCTGCTAAATGGCCTCAACGAACTTCCCTACTTGGCTCTCGACTATCTCTTCTTCCATCTGTACCAAGACCAACATAGAGCAAAGTTCTCTATTCACCGCCTCTCTAATCCCAATCTACTCTACGAGAAACTGGTCTTTCTCTTTTTGGATTTGATCCTTGTCTTCTTCAAACTTTGCCCGAAGGTCATTTGTCTCTTGCTGTGCATCCTAGAATTTCTCTAAGGCCTCCTCCTTTTCATGCCTCAAGGCCTTTTTGGCCTTCTCCTTCTCTTCTTGGACTCGACGAAGTCAAGTCTCTGTTGCATCTACTTATTTGCACAATTGGGTGGGCTCATCCCTCAATTTTATACCTTCTAATGATGAAGGCATAGTAGACACTACACATATCGAGTAGATGGCTTGTTGTACCCCCTTCAGCTCCACCTCGATTCTTTCATACATCGTCTCCTTATTTGCTTCATGTCACTGTAAGATACCCTCTGAAGCATCTTCTACAACTGCAATGATGAGGTCAACATCATCCAATGTGAGCACATTCCGTGACTGAGGCTTGTTGGCTCAGGATTTCTTCCGAGTTGAACGTTTCTTCAAAGAAACCTTCCTTTTATTTGATGTCTCTGCCTCTGTTAGGGGATCCTTTGGCGGTGTTACATAGCCCTTTTCTTGTTTGTCTTATTCCCCTTCCTCTTATTTATTTACTTCGTCGCCTCCTCCTCCTCCAGGTNAATGTGTGTTTCTCCTGTGACCTTTTCATATTATCCACTCCTGTAAGCTGCTTCAGTTGTGCTTGCACAATCGACTCATGTTGCTTCGCTTCTTGGAGTTCTGCCTCTAATCTCCTCAGCTCTAGGTATTCTACAAGGCGCTCGTAGGTCTGCGCACTTTGGTCACTAAGTTTCTTACATTATGTGGCCAATTCCCTGATTCATTCTACTGCTCTCCTATCATTTTCTTCCCTTTGATATCATAATTCCTACGGAGTGCTAGGCACTTCTTGAAGTTCTAGCTCTATTACTCTTTCTTGGAGCTGCTAAATGGCCTCAACGAACTTCCCTACTTGGCTCTCGACTATCTCTTCTTCTATCTGTACCAAGCCCGGCATAGAGCAAAGTTCTCTATTCACTGCCTCTCTTTTCCCAATCTACTCTGCGAGAAACTGGTCTTTCTCTTTTTGGATTTGATCCTTGTCTTCTTCAAACTTTGCCCGAAGGTCATTTGTCTCTTGCTGTGCATCCCAGAATTTCTCTAAGGCCTCCTCCTTTTCATGCCTCAAGGCCTTTGTGGCCTTCTCCTTCTCTTCTTGGACTCGACGAAGTCAAGTCTCTGTTGCATCTGCTTATTTGCACAATTGGGTGGGCTCATCCCTCAATTTTATACCTTCTAATGATGAAGGCACAATAGACACTACACATATCGAGTAGATGGCTTGTTGTACCCCCTTCAGCTCCACCTCGATTCTTTCATACATCATCTCCTTATTTGCTTCATGTCACTGTAAGATACCCTCTGAAGCATCTTCTACAACTGCGATGATGAGGTCAACATCATCCAATGTGAGCACATTCTGTGACTGAGGCTTGTTGGCTCAGGATTTCTTCCGAGTTGAGCGTTTCTTCAAAGAAACCTTCCTTTTATTTGATGTCTCTACCTCTGTTAGGGGATCCTTTGGCGGTGTTACATAGCCCTTTTCTTGTTTGTCTTATTCCCCTTCCTCTTCTTGCTTTACTTCGTCGCCTCCTCCTCCTCCAAGTGAGTAAGGTGCAGTTTCCTCCAATGCGTTGTCCTTATCTTTATTGTCTATGTCCTGCACTTCCTCCTTCTTCTTATTTTTCTTAGCGTTGCTTGTTCCATCATACTCCGTTTGGGTAACCACATGACTTCCGATGAGGTCGGGGTCGGAAAAATATGCATCTTCGACCAGTACAAGGAATTCAACAAGCCACTCTTTAGTGATCTCTTCCAGGTCTTCTTCGGTTAAATTATAATACGACTGTAGCTCCTCTTTACTTTCATCTTTTTGTGCAGTGATGTAGATGAAGTGGCGGTCTGCATGAAACTTTGCTAGTGGTCTGTAAGTATGTAAGGTGTTCAAATTCATTTGGGGGAATGACTCAATGGCGTGCATGAGTTGTAGGTAATAAGTGTAACGTCCCCTGGCCACCTACAGGCCAGGGAAGGCCACTCCAAAACAATCTCTCATGCTCTGATACCAATTTGTAACATCCCCGACCTTTAGCAGACCGGGCCATGCTACTTGAGGGAACACTTTTGTTCTCTTATTGCGGAACATATGGTAACATACCCAGTATTCAACTGAGCTATGCCACATAAATTTTCTCTTCAAACTGCAAGCAACTTAAACATATACATACAACACTCTTGCGGAAGCTTTACATATAAACGTAAAAAATAAATTACATTATGTAAATATACGATTTCCTACTAAAATAACAGTAAACACAGATATGCATCATATACAGGGAAATACCCATAAACATACAAACAGTTGGTGACAATCTTTCCAAGATAAGTACCAATCGTATGATAAAATTATATGTTGCATTGTGCTTATGTTACGGTTTATAATATATGTGATTATAAATGATGGGTGTTATATATGCACTAAAAACACAGTAAAAACCCTCAATTAAATTGTCAATCTGAGGTAAGTAAACTTAGATTTGTAGCAAAATATATGCCAAAGTTAGAAGGGCCGGTAGGAGTATAGTCTAACTAAGGAAGGAAGCTATCTAAGTCTAATCTACTCAAGCAAAACTATCTAATGAGCAAACCCTACTAAGCAAAATGAAACTAGGTAACCTAAGTACTTTTGGGCCAAGGATCGATGGATAGTTCCTAATAAAGCAAATGAAAACTCTATGTAAAGCAAACTAGTTTAAAGATAAGAAAAACTACTAAGCATAATAAGCNGTTCTCTTATTGCGGAACATATGGTAACATACCCAGTATTCAACTGATCTATGCCACATAAATTTTCTCTTCAAACTGCAGGCAACTTAAACATATACAAACAACACTCTTGCGGAAGCTTTACATATAAATGTAAAAAAACAATTACATTATGTAAATATACGATTTCCTACTAAAATAACAGTAAACACAAATATGCATCATATACAGGGAAATACCCATAAACATACAGACAGTTGGTGACAATCTTTCCAAGATAAGTACCAATCGTATGATAAAATTATATGTTGCATTGTGCTTATGTTACGGTTTATAATATATGTGATTATAAATGATGGGTGTTATATATGCACTAAAAACACAGTAAAAACCCTGAATTAAACTGTCAATCTGAGGTAAGTAAACTTAGATTTGTAGAAAAATATATGCCAAAGTTAGAAGGGCTGGTAGGAGTACAGTCTAACTAAGAAAGGAAGCTATCTAAGGCTAATCTACTCAAGCAAAACTATCTAATGAGCAAACCCTACTAAGCAAAATGAAACTAGGTAACCTAAGTACTTTTGGGCCAAGGGTCAATGGATAGTTCCTAATAAAGCAAATGAAAACTCTATGTAAAGCAAACTAGTTTAAAGATAAGAAAAACTACTAAGCATAATAAGCAAATGACAAAAGCAAACTTCTTTAACTTGCCAACCTACATTCAATGAGCAACTACCCTATGAAAGCAAATAAATAAGAAAGTAAGTAAAATCACCTATCTAACCTATTAAAGAAAAAGACAAGTAAGCAAAGGCACCTAACTACTGCAAGTAAAACTTCTCATTGAACAACTATCTAGCCTAACTAACCTAACTAAGAAAGTAAGTAAAATCACCTAACTAACCTACTAAAGCAAACGACAAGTAAGCAAAGGCAACTAACTACTGCAAGTAAAACTTCTCATTGAACAACTATCTAGCCTAAGAGGCAAGTGAACTAAATTCCTAATGCAAACTATTTCTAATGCGTGAAAGGAAATCTAAATGTTCAATGCAATGCATGAAAGGAAATCTATTCTATTGAAAGCAAGAAGAACTAACAACTAATTCTTGTTCTATGTTAAGCAAACTACTATCTAATCTATCAAAGCAAAGTCTATCTATGCTACAACAGTAATAAGACTATCTTCTAAACTATGAAAGCAAGGAGACTATCTTCTAATCTATGAAATTCACATGCATTCTATACTAATAACTAAATTCAATCATTAACTAAAAACTGGAATTGCAATCTAGTTCTAGGAAAGAAATTGCATAAAATAAAACTATGCTATATCTATTTTAACCATTCAAATTGCAAGAAGGAAAATGCTTAAGAACATAAATTAAAACATGGTTCTAGCATATGGAAAGTAAAATAATGAACAACTACTCAAGAAAAATCTAAATAACAATTAAATAGGCAATCTACAAATAAAAGCTTGAAACTAACCCTATCCATCCACCGAAGCCTTGGTTAAAGAAAGCATGAAATAAAAATATGTTCTACTCTGTTTTACCTTCTATTTTAAATTTGATTTTAAAAGCATAAATAAAATTCAATCTAACATTTAATTGCACACAGAGTTAGTGTATGAGTATGGAAACTTGTTCCTAATTATAAAATCAATGCATGCTAACAAAATCCTTCATACTAACCTGCAAAAGAGAACTTACACTAAAGCCGTAACAACAAATTATTATGATAAAGAAATAAAATAACAATTCATGTACAGAAATGAAAAAAATACATCTAAGCTATAAAATGCATAAATAAACTAAAGAAGAGTTACCAGACTATTCCTGGCCCCCCTAGCAAGTTGTGGTCACTCCCTAAAATCACACCATGAGCTCAACAAAAGGAATCCACCATTAAAATGCAGAAACACAGTTCTTGCATAATTCTGGCAATGTCAATTATCAAAATAGAGTAAAAACATATTTCTAGCTATCACACTGATGTATATGATGCTTAGCTTATGTCCAACCACCTCAGTTGTATTTATAATGTTTACAAGCTAAGTGGTTGACCACAGGAGGTTCGAACCACTTCTAAAATTGGAAAATTTCATTAATGGTGCCCTAACTGCTGAAACAGGGCTACCCAATAATCACCCACCATAACAAGCCAAAATCAAATTGTCAAGAGTTCAGTAGCTGGAGGGGATAAGTACGAGAAAAACCCATGTTTCTGATTTTCCCATCACTGGCCGCCAATGCCATAACCGCCAAGTCACCCTACGTTTTATTGCAGGAAGGGGTGTTGGACGGAGTGTCGGATCAAGTGCTGGAACGAATGTTGAAAGGAGTGCCAGATCAAGTGCTAGAACTAGAAATGTAGTGTGTTTTTTCCCTATAACACCAGAAAAACGTGAATTATCTCTTGGAAATCATAGAAAATGATGAATTACACTCGATACATTTATTAAACATGAATTATATGCAACTTAGGTTGATCATACCATTTTATCATGAAATTATTCAAAAAGCTCCTTCAAAAGATGAAAAACACATATATACATTTGGCCAAAGTGTATAATAACTGTCATAGAATTGATCATATCTCGGGCCCAACATTACCCCCACACCTAAGATTTTGCAGGTCCCACTACAAACAAAAAGAAATTGCCCTTTATGACTAAACTTGTGAAGGAGGGGGTGGATTAGCTTTAGAAGATTCTCCCTCTTGCCCGGGGGATTTTGACTTAGGATTTTTGTGGTGTTTCAATTGCATCCAAAGACTATTATTGGTGGCAGTTAATATCATCAACCTAACGCTGTAGAGAATTCATCTTGGGTTGTAGGACAACATTATCATGGCGTAAATGACAACTCAATGTTTCATGCTCTCTAAGTCTGAACTAGAGGGTTTGGAGTTTTTAGAGGCTGTTGATGACATGTAAGGAAGACTTAAGATGTATATTATACCCTTTATCCTTTAAACCATGCAAAACAACAATTTTACCTCTGCATAATTAGTTCCAAAAGTGACTTCCCATAAGCGCAATAATTCTAGCCTGGCGAACTTGTGAAAAATAGGTATCCAAGTGACACTTGTAACTACAAGAAAGTAATACCTGTGTAAAAAATGAGAGAGGTTTTTGTTTTTGAATATTTCCTTAACAAAACCTCCCTTAGTTTTCAAAAAATCACTTTCAGTTGTTAGGAAAACTCACCAAGAAAACATGACTAAAATAGGAAAAACAAAGTGTTTTATTTCCTGAAAAACTAGGCCTCTAAGAGAATTGAATATATCCAAAACCATAACGTATATTTATAAACTGGGAGAGTTTATTTTATTTTGGTATGTTATGAACACAAACCTCCTCCAGGTTTCAAAATTACTTTCCCATTTGTTCATAATCCCAGCTTGAAGTTGGTTACTCAAAACTTGTAGAAGCGCAACGTGCTCTTAGCAGAAACGCAGTGTGTTCTTTGATAGGAATTTTGGAGGCCTTCCCAGAGGAATTTTGGGATGCAAGTGGTATGGGTGGAAACTTTATGATGTCTAATACACAATGAAACCATCAAGAACTGCAAATGCCTTCTCCACAACCTCTAAAAAAATTACTTCGAGTCAAGCTGTCCAAATGTGCAGAAACCCTCCTATAGTGAATGTATTTGGGG
>JASDQU010200355.1:1247-19220 GCA_032191745.1 Picea mariana
ATCTAAACTTTAGTACAGCGTATCATCCTGAGTCTGATGGACAGACAGAGAGAGTAAATAGAGTAATAGAAGACATGCTGAGAATGTATGTGATGGATAAACCATCAAGGTGGGAAGACTACCTGCATCTGGTAAAATTCACCTACAATAATGGGTATCATACATCTCTGAAGATGAGCCCATTCGAAGCAGTTTATGGGAGAAAGTGCAACACTCTAGTGAGCTGGGATAATCCAACTGACAGAGTAGTAGTTGGACCAAAACTACTCAAAGAGATGGAAGATCAAATGATAAAAATCAAACAGAATCTGAAAGCTGCCCAGGATAGGCAGAAAAGTTACGCTGATAGTAACAGAACCCATAGAGAATTCAAAGTNCCTACACCTATGACTGTACATAATGTGTTTCATGTTTCATTGCTTAAGAAATATGTACCCGATGCTAATCATGTTATCGATTGGACTGTGATTCAGGTGGAACCAGAAGGTGTCCTGCAAGTACATCCTGTACGCATATTGGACAGGAAAATCAAATAGCTTCGAAATCGAGCTATAGAGCTTGTAAAGTTCCAGTGGACCTGGTACGGTCCTGAAGACGCGACATGGGAGCATGCAGATGTTATGCGGGTAGTGTACCCGCACCTTTTTGAAAATTTTGAAGAACTTGCAGATGCGATGTAAAGTTGCACCGAGGACAGTGCAAAAATAAGGGGAGGGGATTGTAGTGTCCCCAAGGCCGAGCCCTGTTACAAATCATGATATATGCAATGAATTGTAAATGTGTTCTATAGGCTGGTGAGCCAAGTTTTGTATAAGCTGGAAGACTTATGTGTTTGTTAGGCCAGGAAGCCTAAGTGTTTGAGGGCCAGGAGCCCGTTGTTGTACTTGTATGTATGCAGAATAATCAATAAAATATAAACACCACCAGGTGTAGACCGACCACCATGAATGAGTGAATGGGGACTGAGCGTCCACAGAGTGGGAAAGGAACTAGGGGCTGGAAGGTGGAAAAGGGGCTGAGTGATGAGCCTAGGGGCTTAAACCTGGAAATAATAATTTAATATTGTTTCAAAAAGATATGTGCATCATATGTTTTTATCCTAAGTCCTTCTGGAAGGACACGTGATTTCCCACGTGGTGGGAGGAACACGTGCTGGTGGAACGCATGCAGTTCCCAGGGTGACAAGTGTCAACCCTGGTGCATGCAAATATAATCACCAAGATGAACCGCGTGAGGGGATCTTTCTCCATTCAGACTCGAACCTCTGAGCGTGGAACCGGTACGACCTTTGCAAGAATACCCTGGTTCATCCCTGAAAGCGGAAAATCCTGTGTGGACTTCTGAAATACCCTGGTACAACTCCTGTCTGAACAGTTCGAACCTATGTTGACCCTGCATGGATTGTTTGTCACGCGTTCCTGAGAACCTGAGCGTGAGTCTATCCCGTGTTGTCGGATTGAGAAATAAGAAGTGACCTGCCATTGTTGAACCAGTTAGAAAGCCCGTGTTCATTTTCCCGATTGGTTGTTGTGGCCACGCATTGCTTGTCTGTGCATGGCATACTGGCCAGAGTAAGCCTATGATGAGCTTGTGTATGACTTCTCTCCAGGTGAGGGAGGTGGTTGATGTTGGAAGAGGCAGGTTGTCAGGCCTACGAGAAACTCTTTCTAGGTGAAAGAGCTTGCTGGGAAGTGTTTTCTTCCAGAGAGTGTCCAGCACCAGCTACGAGCTTTGAGACTTCCTGATCTGGCCTATTGTCGAGACCCAGAGGGGGAGGTTAGCACCGATGGACTGTGTGTGTGAAGGTGTATACTCCCGGGCGGAACAGGCATGTGGGGAATGAGGGTCTGGTAGTAGTGGGCGTAAGATGGCATCTTTGGGAAGAATCCTTCCAGATATTTCTGTGTTGTCTTCCCTGTAACCTCAGCCTAGCCTAGGATTCCTTGCCTTGGGGTGGAGCTCAGTCCCAGCTCGGGGGTGACCCACTGTTGAGCTAATGAACAGTGTGGTCTAAGACTGGGAGGTTCGTGGAAGGCCTGCACTTGGTTGGTGATTTCTACAGCTGTTAAAAGATAAGTATTTGAATTATGCTTTAATAATGTTGTGCATGACTGTGTTGTTTATGTATCATGTTTTCCGCTGTGTAAATGAATTATTGTTAAATGGTATGGAATGTTTAATTATAGCAGTAACTATATGTTTATTCTGAGAATTCATATGTATCACCTTGCTGTTACGCATGTCAATATACAATTCGGTATGTTTTATGTAAGAGTCCATGTACAGATTGAATTGTAGAGAGGTTTTAAAGCCTCGGTAGTGAAAAAGGTACACTACACTCCCCCCTCAAGAACCCGTCAACGGGTTGTATTTGAAGAAGTTTTATGCCTAAGCATAGCCCCCCTACCTTAGGTTTCTCCTTCTGCATAGTTGTAGAGTTTTTTAGTCTTATTTTTATGTCAGCCACCACTCATCATGTCTGATCTATCACCTGTGTTATTGATAGACTCATCATCCATCAGCCTACCAAATTGGTTACGCTGACGATGCTAGTCGTTGGACCCAGAATCTCGCTTCGGCTACTTGGGCCCTCTATGCCCCCTCACATGTGATACTCCATTCCAGTGGCATATTCTTAGGTCCGGCCACCAACAACCAACCCAAATATGATTTTGTCATTGGTCTCCTCATTAAGGCCAGTCACCGCCACATTTTTCACCTGAGCATTCTGTTAGACTCCCAGCTCATCATCATGTAGCTCAACAATGTGTATCATGTTCATGATCCTTTCCTCTTCCGAAAATACCTGCAAGTTAGACTCTTATCTCGCAACTTTGATTGTATCAAATTTTCACATATTCCTAGGAACCTCAATCAAGTAGAAGATCATATGGCTAACCTAGAATTGGATTGGAATTTCTCACAGTAAAAACATCATATACATAGCATGATATATCTGTCAAATATAGAAATAGACATCACAACCATAAAACACAAAAAACAGAGACAAGAATGATCATCAATATATCCACTATATATATCCAAAAGGTCATCATTGTTTGACAAATATATATATATATATATATATATATACATACACACACACACATCGACCCATAGGCTCATAAGTCTCATCATCCCTATGAATAAAAAACTGGGTATCAGATACCCTATACAAAATCGGGCCCATAACCCCATACATCTCAGCTTGGCACTCGTGGTGCCCCTAGAGCTTCCCCCCCAGGTCCCCTTTCAGCCGGAGGTACCCCACCAACTGGGGGCACTCCAACTCCAGGAGGCAGTGGACCCGTCATAGCTACCCCAGTCACCATTGCCCTGTGGATCATCGCCCACCACTCTAGTGGTACTCCTATACACTGGTCCAAGACCTCGTCGTCCTGGATGTGGGCTCATACACCCTCTGGAACCCCCTGTAGGACCCACTCGAACTATCGATGCAGATACTCTAGTACAACTGCAGCATCCCCCTATGGCTCTCTCGATGGTCCTGCACCGGTATCATCTCGTCAGTGCCTCTTCTCATCCCTGGCCTCTGCAGGCTCCCATATGACCTCAGCCTCCTGACCCTGAGGTCCAACATCTACAAAAAAAAACATAAATAATGTCAACATCCATATACATTTCTAATCAACGCTATCTACCAAAATCACAAAGACAGATAACACACATACCTCTATGATCCTAGTCCTCCCCAAGAGGTAGCACCATGTCTGGATCTTGTCATTAATCCATACCAGCATATGGAAACTATAAAATCACCAGCGGAATTTGCCGCCACACTCGAGCAACTGTGGCCATAAAATAATGGCCACCCTCCCCTCCTCCATGTCGAGCCAAAACATGCAGCCACCGCATCAATTAAGGCTCTCACCACAACATTGGCACCAATAGAATCTGAGGGTGCAATAGAGGCACCCTCTCTAAGAACTAGGCCACCAAAACTGACCCGAAGGACAAGTCACCAGAATCAGCATGCCGACACTTATGGGACACCATCCGGGTCTACATCAATGCACCCCACGTGAACAAGTCTCCATCCAAGACCTCCTCAACCACTCTCAACTAACCAACTATGATACATTGAGTGCCCAAGGATCCATAAATCCTCACAACCATGGACACTATGAACTCTATCAACATGTCATCACGGGCCTCATTCTGCACTACCGAAAACGACATAGGGTTCGTCCCAAAACAATGTATTGTTGTGATCGTCTCCACCCTATCCTCCCTTGGTAGATGGGGATCCATGACCAATGCCCTCCCCCGGAATGGGAGTCCTGTCAAAAAGTATATGTCCTCTACTGCAAAGAATGTTAGTTTCTCCCCTCATACCACAAAGCACTGCAAGTCAGTGCTCCACATCCAAATCAGAAACTGGAGTAAGAACTCTTGTGACTGTATCAATGGACAGTCGAAAAACTTCAGCAACCTGCAAGCCGCCAAGTGTCTGCACATTACTGGTTGCTCCCTCACAGCCTCTCTCAATCGGTCCCAGTATCTCTCTCGCTAKTGGACCGACATCATGCCCAACTCGTTTGATCACCTGCATTCACCCAGAAACACCCGATCAGCCACCTCATACATCAAACATCATACTCATCAAAATGAAATACATCCATAATCCCACACACAGTGTGYAGATTTACCCAATACAATCRTGCATCTTTGCGTGATTGTTTGCCAAACATTTGCGCACTAATGTGCACCTGTCCTACTCACAGTTGTGCATGAGTGTGCAACTGTCCATGATAGAGGCACGCATCCAATGCACGCATGTCTATCTAATCCACGCGCCCATGTGTGTGTTTGTTACCTACACAGCCGCACATTATGAGTGGGTTTTTCCATCACATTCGTGTATTCATGAATGCGCGATTGTTTTGAAAAAACCTGCACATAATGTGCGGGAAACTGAATTCCACCCGTGCACACATGGGCGGGTATTCGCCGTTTTCCCATGCACTAGTGGCCTCCTACCTCAAAAACACCATGTATGACCCTCTGTATAGTTCTTATCTACCCTCCCCCAACTTCACAAAGTACATTACGATAAGGTCACTAACCTTTCTCTCGCAACTCTCGGATTGATAGCCCCAAGCTCCCACAATCTTCAAATCACCTCACATCTCTTTCGCTAGATCAACAATAGTGTCGGTGAAAATGAGGTGGCATTGTGGGACCACCATCCATATATAGGCCCTTTTTCCCAACTTCCAGATTCTATTATAGGAGCTCAAAGCCTCTGTTTTCAGAACCATTCTCATCCATGAGATCCTAATCCAACCATCCACACATTCATATTCCTCGGGTTATCATCTGCACTTATCCCCGGAGGAGCATTTTTTCACGCCACATTTAGGTACGCATGCTTACTTTTAGTTTTATCAAATAACTGTTATATGTTCTTTATCATCAGATATTGTTCACGTCGGGTATTTAGTTTTTGTACAGGTACTTGATTAATCAAGCTTACATCCCCTTTAGGTATATGTTCGACACTGACATGTAATTACTCCCTCTATAAACAATTGCATATCCCAGTCACACCATTTGACATTTTCCTTTAGGGTCCCTACATCTGACTCTGCAGTACCTTTACATCTGCCACATTTTGGTATTGTCAACCAATAGCACTCTCACCCATATGATTTGTCCCATTCATTGTTCCCCTTGGAAACTTGACACTCATGTTGTTTTTCACCCCCTAGGATTGGGAGTCTTGATAGATTTTTCACTTCTGAGAATGAACCCCATACTTCTTATTATCATATTTCTAACCTTCCCAATGGACTCTTGGGTCATATCATCCTACACTTGGTTCTATTGACTGCACCCCCACAGTTCCATTATCCCTCCATATAATCCACCATCATTTTTCCCATCTATATATTGCCTCCATCCACTTACTTACTACAGAAACCCACCCATGCGGCCCCCACCCTCCACCAGTTCTCTTTTACAAACTTGTGCCCTAAATAGGCCAAGCCATCTTTCACAGGGGCACCCATTTCTGTATCTTTATACTCAACCCAAATTATTATTTATTTCATTTGGAAAATGTATAAATCCCTTGTTTCCAGCATATACATAGATTTTTTAGTCATCATCCTCAATGGCCTTCTTTTACCTAGAAAAGAAACCCATGTCGCTCTTGGTTGGGGCATCCACCCTTTTTTCATATCACCATCATTGAAAAACCCTGAGTATCCCAACTCCATGTAACCACGATATCTGAGTTTGCCCACTTTTTTTCAGCCTCCTGCACAGTTTAACCCCATGTTTAATTGCCCCCTAACACTAGATCCAGTTTTACGATTGTTGCCAATCATCCTTCAACACCCCAACTAAGTGAAGTCTGGAGTCCCATAGTGTCTTGACTTTGTCCATGTTACCCATCAGTACCTGATATCACCTATTACTCAGTGGATTTCAAGACACCCATTTCTTCTTGGCGTCGTGTCTCCCTTCCTGTCAACATCAACACAGTTTCCAGAAGGGTGGCAGTATCTTGACTCTCATTACCTTTTCAATGAGGCGTCTCAAATGGAACAGAGAGAGTCATCATTGATTTCTGATTCCATTGACCCCCATAACATTCGCCTTCAACAAACTCTCATTTTAAGGTGGGTCTTACTATGCAACCATTACAGTTTTTTCATACCAACTGAAGACCTATGAATTTGATAGGCCATCAATGCCTACGAGCCATCGACACTTCTTTCCATTGTCCACTACTCGATTCAGAGCCAATTCACCATTCATAATCGTCATCTGCCATTATCAATCACCCTCGAGGGCGTTTCAACTATCTACATCTCCATACACCTTTAGTTACAGTCCCACATTTTGGTTTCATGACACGAGCACGGGGCATGCCCCCCTCATTTGTATGCAGATTTTATTTTTTCTCCTAGAGAAAGGTTTGGTTCCCAGAGTTTTCCCTCTCCCTTCGACAGATCACTCTTGTAGTTCCTCTCTTCACTCTCCCTTACAATGGCACTTTCAACAAAAGAAACATTGATGTATTTCAACTATACATATGCTCCTAACCTCACACATCAGGAGGCATCTGTTATCACCAAAAAATCATCTACAGCATTAGAAACAATGGTTGAAGAAAGACATCAATTCCAGCAACAATCAGTACACCCGCAGAATCAAAATCCATCAAAAAGGCATAAAACTATATACTTGGTTCATAAATCAAAGTGCACAAATTCACCAAAGGAAGCGTGCACATTGTGCTCAAAATGCGCAGGCTAACACAAACCTAAGCGCGCACTGTGCATAGAATGCACAAGATGCACGATTTTTTATGAAAAAACTCGCACACTTCTCACGAACGGTACATTTATGAATCTTTTCATCCTCTCAAGCAATTCCAATTCGACTTCCAACACAATTTGACACTCAGATTTGAGTGAAATCTAGCTTGGAGGTTAGTCAAGGACTAGGAAGTGCCCTAAAAGGCCCCTTGTTCACATCATGAGCCAATTATATCTTGTCATGAATGGACACTATAAATATATGCCATGGGTGTGCTAAGAAAACAAGAACTTCAAGGTATTTTTATGTTTCAAGAATTCTTCTTGGAGGATCCTTTTTTTCTCTGTGAATCATTCAAGCACTATAGCAAGGGCCATTCCACTCACCTCTTGAGAGGATTGGCATTATATTTCTTCACCATTGTTACTTCTCATTGTATGAAGAGAAGAGATTTATATTAGGGAAATCAAGAGCCCTCCCAAGGAGGAAGAGGGGATTCATAAGTCCCTGCCTTTGTCTACGGTGTTAGCATATCAATACATTGATCCATTGGTAGCTATATGATTGTAATTTTATTGTTTTTCATGGTTCTAGTTCTTGCAAGCTTCTCTAACATTTATTTCCTTTTGTTTTTAGTTTTATTTCTTTGTTTCATGTGTATTTGGTTATCTAATCAACTCACAAACCTATGTCTTGTTTAGCTGACTTAACTAGGCAAGTAAGTGATGTGTTTTTTCTCACCCATGTGACAAAACCAACACAACAACATGAGTGGGCTTAACATTCTTTCCATTTTTGCACAACAAATAATCGACTAAACCCATGACCAAAAATGAGCATGAACAATGCCTTTATTAAATTCTGGGTTGGCCACTTCTACAATAATTTCCAATACACATGGTTCTATGCATAACAGTGAAGAGTAATGCGGTGAGGGGGACAAGCTGACCAAATTAAGGGTTTATCCAAAAGGAGCACGAGAAGCTTAATAATTCTACAAAACTTCACATTTATATTCACAGAGTTGTTATAAGGATGCGAGCACAATGGGAACAGAGACTAATAACTTAAATGACAGGAAAAGTGTTCATATAACCCTCAGGTAAGGAGCAGTGATACGCTTAGGGAAGAAACCCAAAACAAGAAACCTGGGGCAAGGCAAGCCCGAGAGTCCCCAATTGTATTCTTTCCCTCAAGTAAAGCACGAATAACATATGCAGTAAGAACATCCACACAACTTTTTAATGTGCATGGTTCAAATACACCACAGAGACCAACACTTAACCACCAATCCATACACATTCAAAAACTCCATATATTATAAACTTTGGAAATGCACAGACAACGAGCAAACTCAAGAGCCAAATGTTGACTTAATTAAAGAGCAAAGCCAAAAATTCATGGATGGAGCAGTAAGAAACCCATCCGTATGTAAAAATTGATAAGGAGAAACAACCAAGCTTGTATACCTCTTCCACGGCTGAACAAAATGGAGCAGCAACAACCAACAAGAGAAAATGCAAAATGACTATTGTGGCAGGCTCAAGGAGGGTTAGAGAAATGTGTATTTAATGCACTTCGTATCTACATTCATCCAGAGCCAGTACAAGCAAACTAACATACAACACATCAACCACTAACTCCAAAACAATTTAATGTGATTCGAATACACTATCATTTCCCTAAGTCTCCAATTTAATAAATGTGCCAACCCTTGTTTAAAAATTCCAATGTGACATATATAAAATACTTTCTAGGGATATAATGTTTCAACCTTACTTCCAATTCAAACAATGTGTGTAATCCTTGTGGCATAAAATCACCATATCACATATATAACTTAAACATGGAGTTGAGGTCCTTCTTCAAAATACATGTAACATAATAATACTTGTGAGTGTTATATAAAATAACACCATTCCCTTTTAAATCATATCTCCCATGACATCATTTGATTAATTATTTCGTTAGAGACTCTAAACACAAATAAATTGTAGATCTCATCTCATCCAACTCATAAGCACATCAAGCATAAGTGTCATCTCTTCGTCATAGTCACACAAGTCACACAAGGGGTCCCACATATTAGTATGTTATTAAATATAGTTAAATAATAAGGTGTTTGCAACCATTTGCAAGCAGGTACCCTATGTTGCTCTTTTGGGAATCAACAATGTTGATGGCATCATAGGCTCCACAAATTCTAAGACTGTAGCACTGGTGATGAACCAGCTAAAATATTTGTCTCTTAACCCATCTACAGTAGGACAAGCTACAACTCCGTTCTCACCCACCCAATCAGCGGATGTGCATTATGTACAGTCGACGAACCCGAACGGTGACCAACAACCTGAAGGGAACAAAATGAAAGGACGTGGTAATAATCATAAGGGTGGGAAGAATAATAAAAATAATAAAGACAAGGACAACAATAATAATGATAAATCTAATAATAATGATGGTGAGGGCAAGAAAGAAAAGAGGAAAGTGAAGTTTCCTTGCAAACTTTGAAAAGATGATCACCTTACCCACTTGTGCCCCAAAATCGAGGAAGCCTCAAGGCTCATAGAATAGTAGCCTATTGTATTGACTAACCTGTATCCACATAATCAAAGTATGACCTCGGGATCCTCCAACACTGGAAATGTGTCGAGTGGAAGACAAAATCCCTCGGCACATGACAGTGGATATCTTTTCGTTAATATGGTTAAATTTGAAGTTAGTATAGCCACTCAAGCTTGTGATTATGGTTCTTTGCAGCTTGTTATAGGTCCATATCCACCTCCTCCATAAATACCTTTGCAGATTGATAAGTAGGAACCTCCACTTCATATTTTGAAAGGAGTCCTTAAGCGCTCTACCCACAATCGCAATGCCATAGCCTCCCAAAATTACTCGATTGTCAAGGATTTGGGCCAAACGTCGTGTCCGATGTCAACCTTGGAGGTGCTCTAGATGTGTCCCACATAGAGGAATACCTTGCTATCTGCTTTAGGAGCTTTAGACCTGAGTGGCTCAAAGGCTATGAAATTCGATGTTGCAGATGTCAAGTGTAACACCCCGGGTTTTGAGCCCCGTATTAAATAATGTATTTTGTTAATCCAGGAAGGCCATAGTGCCCAAACAATTGAAAGAGGCCAGTGTGCCTAGGAAATGTAATGTTTGATATTTATTGATAATAAATACATCATTGGCTTCTAGACAGACTAGGACAAGATTTATATGGGCTATGATTCCACAAGAGAGGGGGCTTGAGGGGAAAAGTATTTATTTATAATTTATTTACCCATTTTTTTTAATGGAGAATAATAGTTACATGAGATTCTTGGGGGGAAGGCCAAGTGGCTCCTTAATTCCAATAATTACATAAACTCGTCCTTGGTCTATTTGGGGGGTTCTCATTCTTGTTCATCTGGTTTATTCTTCTTCACTCATTCACTCACTCACTCAATTTCTCATTGTTAACACCTTTCATTATGTTCTCACTCCACTCATTCTTTCACCCACTCATCCTTCCTGATTTGTATCTTAGCTTGGGGAAAGGAAAACAAATTGTTGGACAGGAGCCATGGTTTTGTTGGCTGTAAAGATTGCTAGTGTATTCCATCCATGAATCAAGGCCTGCATGTCTAAGATGATTTGGCCTGTGTTTAGTTTTTCTCACAGTTGTGAGTCATGAAATTCCCAACGTGGATATTCTAGACCAGTTGCACTGGATCCCTAGAAGGATATGGAAAACCTGAGGGACTGCGTGGTAGAGAAGGGGGTCCATTCTCTTTGGTTTTGCAGGCTAGGTAGAAGAGCACTTGTGTACTTTGGATTGTTGTGGGCACTGAAAATATTGTGATATATTGAGTGTTAAATGGTTTGGGAAGCCGAGTGACACTTTGGAACCATCCTTGTGGATTCATAGCCCTGGCTCGGGGGTGATACTGTTGTTGATAATTGGAACAACAGTGTCTATGGTTGGGTGGAATGTCCTTAGTCTACATCCAGTTTGTGATTTGTTTCATTAAATATAAGTGCTCTCTGTTATGGTTTTATTTGCTTGTGTATTTATTTATCTATGAATTTTGTATCGATAGTATGCATGCTTGTTGTTTATTGTTGTGTACGACATATGGTTCAATTATTTTGTGTTTTAGAATGAATATTCATCTATGCATGTGAATACTTCATGAATATTTATTAATTAAAAGTTGGATCAGAAGTCGAAAGAAGTCTAGAGCGGGCTTGAAGTGGCATAGCCTAGCCTGTGCATGGTTGGGTACGTTATAGATTGGTATCAGAGATACAGGTTGAAACACCAGGAAGGTATGGGTCAAATCTGTTGGTAAGAGTCTCATGGTTGAGGTCTATTATGACCTTGAAATCCTAAATCTCGGGAGGAATGGCGTTGCGGAGTCCGCGTAAAAGCCAAAGCATCGGAGCTCCTTTGTAAGGGATCGTGGGATCGTGACCGTCCCTTTCAAATTCGGGAACGATCACCACCGTGGGATCAAGGGTGACATGGATCATTGGATCAGAGTGAAGGTGAACATGGATCATTCGATGAAGGTGAAACAAGAGGTTGGTTAAGATCAAGTCACAGCCATCATATCTAGTTGGTTGATCGTCAATCGTCGATCAAAGCCAAACGGGAAAGGAAAAAAAAAACTTCGGACTTTGTCGCTTCGACGATCTTGGTAGGCAGGCAAGCCTAAACTGCCGAAGGCCAGATTCATGAATTCCCATCAGTCATCTGATCTAATACGATGCAGAGAGGAGGGGATCTTCGTCATTGATCATGGTCACCCGGTGTTGACTGCTTAGGGATATTTCATTACAATAGTTTTAAACTTTGTTGAACTGCTACCACCTGGACCCCCAAAGTGTCGAAGTCCTGGAATTCCCATCGACCGTTATATCGAGGGAAGGAATTTGGGAGTGTTGCAGGTCATTGGATCTAGCAGTGGTGGAGGGTTAGCGAAGTTCAAACTTCAAAACTTCGCCACTCCAGCGATTTCTGGTTATGTTGTAGATCAAAGCCCCGAAGTGCCGAATTAACAAAAGTGTAAAGTCGTGAAGTTACGTAGGCCGTCAAATCTGTAGCAGAGATTGTGGATCGTTCGTGTGGATGATGACATGGCTTATGCCACGTGGTAGGAGTGTTGTGTGAGGGCACATTTCACCCATATTTGGTACCTTTTAGACCTCAATATGTTCATTTTTTAGTGACACGTGGAACATGTGCCACGAGTCCATGTCACCCTAGGTGACGTCAGCGTGTCGTGTCATATACAGGAGTTTATGACTCCAGGGGTGTCCAAGTTTCTGTCAGTGAAAAGTGTCAAAGACTGAAGTCGCAAAGGCACGCAGACCGTCGATTTGAGATCCCTTCAGGACCTTTCTCGACCATCAGATCAAGCAAAGGGAGGATCGGTGAGCACTTTGGCTGATTGTCACTCCGAGGAAGTGGTAGACTTGGGAATGGAAATATCCCAGAGTGACGAAATTTTGAAGTGTGTAAGGACCGTTCGTCCCAACGCTTAATTAAGTCTCGATCATCCGATTAAACCATGGATGAACAATGTAAGTAATTCAGTGGATTTCCACTCTAGGGAAGTGGAAGACTCGAGAAGGGAAATATTTCGGATCCCAAAGCGACGAATTTCCGAATTGGTTAATATATGTCTGTCTCAACGCCTAATTAGTTCACAACCGTTGATCTCGTTGAAGCCTCCATATGGGGGTGAGACCATCCATTCAATGAGATATTAAGTCTCGACCGTCCATTTTTTCTAGAGGAATGATTGATGGCTTCGCCGAATCGTAACTCTGGGGGGAAACAGAAGTTGACAAGGGAAAACAATTGAAGGCCGAAGTCCGGANTAGGGGTGTTGTGTGAGGGCACATTTCACCCATATTTGGTACCTTTTAGACCTCAATATGTTCATTTTTTAGTGACACGTGGAACATGTGCCACGAGTCCATGTCACCCTAGGTGACGTCAGCGTGTCGTGTCATATCCAGGAGTTTATGACTCCAGGGGTGTCCAAGTTTCTGTCAGTGAAAAGTGTCAAAGACTGAAGTCGCAAAGGCATGCAGACCGTCGATTTGAGATCCCTTCGGGACCTTTCTCGACCATCAGATCAAGCAAAGGGAGGATCGGTGAGCACTTTGGCTGATTTTCACTCCGAGGAAGTGGTAGACTTGGGAATGGAAATATCCCAGAGTGACGAAATTTTGAAGTGTGTAAGGACCGTTCGTCCCAACGCTTAATTAAGTCTCGATCATCCGATTAAACCATGGATGAACAATGTAAGTAATTCAGTGGATTTCCACTCTGGGGAAGTGGAAGACTCGAGAAGGGAAATATTTCGGATCCCAAAGCGACGAATTTCCGAATTGGTTAATATCTGTCTGTCTCAACGCCTAATTAGTTCACAACCGTTGATCTCGTTGAAGCCTCCATATGGGGGTGAGACCATCCATTCAATGAGATATTAAGTCTCGACCGTCCATTTTTTCTAGAGGAATGATTGATGGCTTCGTCGAATCGTAACTCTGGGGGAAAACAGAAGTTGACAAGGGAAAACAATTGAAGGCCGAAGTCCGGAGGACTTGGTCCCAATGTGGGTCCCATGCTAAGGTAAAAAGAGGCCTATAAGGTAACCAATCCCTTAGACATGGTGTTTGCGCCAACTCTTGTGTATAAAAAACACAAAGTGGGGCGCTAACGGGTGATTAAGCTCGTGGTTTCGAGTCGTGGCCACATGGAAAGTGGTTTGAAGGAAGCGCCTGTGCATAATTGAATTTTGTATCATCTAAAGGATAACATGGAAGTGTTATATGATGGAGAATGATAATATGTTCTTCATGAATTGAGAAGAAAAAGGACTTGTAGCATTGTTGGTGATTGTTTTCTTAATATGCATAATTCTAACAAAATGATTGCTTGCACATTTTGCAGAATTAAGGGGTTTAAACATATCAGTTCATAATGTGTATTCACAAAATGGAAGAAGGAGAGGGAGCTTCCAACCATGATAAACAGGCCAAAGGTCAAAATATCAGTGTTGGTGATGCAGAGATAGAATCCAACAGACACCAGGCCAGAGGGGAGAAAGAAACATTGATAGAGACTGTGAGAAGCCTGAAAATAGAAGTGCAGAGCTACAAAGTAGACAATGTGAGACTGATCAAAGAAAAAAATCAGATAAATGTTCAAGTGATGCAAATCTTAAATCAGTTGCAGAGGCAAACAAATAATGGATCAAACTCAAAACATTAGGAAGAAGGAAGATGTCATGGAAGAAGAGATGAACGCAGAAGAACTGGATATTAATTAAGTGCTAGCAGAACTCATAGCCATCACTCACCTCCCTATTCAACAAGGAAATTTTATGCATCTGAAGATTCCATAAGTATCTCAGAGGTGTCTCATGTTATGCACCGAAGAAGGAGACATGGATTGGACAGTTTGCAATAAGAGTTGAGGAAGCTTAAGCCACCATCCTTTGATGGTGAAAGAGAAAGGGAAGATGATGTTGAGGCATGGTTACTTGGACTCGGGAGGTATTTTCAATTGCATAACTACTCATAAAACCTAGAAGCCAAAATTGCCACTTACCATTTACATGGGAAAGTTGTTATGTGGTGGGATCAGTTGAAGCAGGTTGAGCACATTAATGAAAGTAGGATCACTTGGAAGCAGTTCAAGAAATATTTTCAGAAGGAGTACCTTTCATAGAACTTTTATGGCAAGAAAATGCAGGATTTCTTTGAACTCAGGTTGGGAAACATGACCATGGCAGAGTATGAAAAGAAGTTCATGGGGCTTCTAAAGTATGTGGGGTTTCTAAAAGATGAGAAGGTGAAATTACAAAGGTTTTTGAGTGGATTTCCATCCTTTTATAGAGAGAAGATTCAATATCATGAACCGAGGACTTTTATTGATACCATTAGGATGGATAAGTACTTGTATGAGCAAGGAAATGGCAGAGAATCCATGCAAAAATCTTGGAAGGATAAGAAGAATGAGAAGTATGATCAAAGGAGGAAGGGATTCAAACCTCCTTTTAATAGAAATATCCCAAATAAAAATCATCAAGACCAGTATGCTAAGTATGAATCCAAGAGAGAAGACTCCTTTGGAAAAAGGGGAAGACCACCAATCCAATGTTAGGGATGCAAAGAAGATCACGTGTACAAGGATTTCCCTCACAGAAATGACAGAGTAAAGACCATGCACAACATCCAAGAGGCTACAAAAGTAGAAGAAATGGGAAGAATTTATGCATCCTTAGATGATCGACAAGCAGAGTACCAATCCAATATGATCGAGGTGGAAGGTAAGATCATTAATCAACCTATTTCTATTTAAGTTGATTCAGGAGAAAGTCATTGTTACATTGATCCTAAAATAATGGATAGATTACCTTTGGAGAAAAATAAGCTTGGAAAATCAAGTTTGGTTCAGCTAGCCACTGGAACCAAAAGGAGAATCCATGATATGGTCAGGGGTTGTTCCATAAGTCTTAATAGTTTGAATACTAAAGTTGATCTAAATATTATACCATTGGGGTCTTATGATATTTCAATTGGAATGGATTGATTGGACACGCATTATGTTGTCCTAGATTTTCATAACAACACATTTACATGTCTTTATGAAGAAGAAAAACAGAGCCCTGTGAAAGGAGTTACAATACCCATCTCTATAAGGGAGATTTCAACCTTACAGCTGAAGAGATGTTTCAGAAAAGGATGTCAATTGTATGCATCCCATGTGGAGGAGCCAAAAAAGACAAAGGGGCCAAGCCTTGAATAATTTTCGATACTACAAGAATTTGAAKATGTATTCCAAGAAATACTAGGGTTTCCACCAAAGAGGGAGATATATTTCTCTATTGATTTAGTTCCAGGAGCTTCCCCGATATCAAAAAAACCTTACAGAATGAGTACACCAGAATTAAAAGAATTAAAAATGCAGTTGGAATAATTCTTGAAGAAAGGGTACATACGTCCAAGTGTTTCACCTTGGGGAGCACCAGTACTTTTTGTCACAAATAAGGATGGAACTTTGAGGTTGTGTATTGACTTTTGACAGCTAAATAAATCCACTATAAAGAACAAGTACCCTCTACCCATAATTGATGACCTCTTTGATCAACTAAGAGGGGAAAAGATATTTTCAAAGATAGACTTGAGATCGGGATACCATCAAGTAAGAATCAAGAAAGAAGACATCAATAAGACGGCCTTTAGAACCAAGTATGGGAATTATGAATTTGTAGTGGTGCCATTTGGACTGTCCAATGCACTAGTTGTCTTTATGTGCTTAATGAATGGCATATTCAGAAATTATTTGGATAATTTTGTCATAGTATTCCTTGATGACATACTTTGTCTATTCTAATTCAGAGAAAGAGCATGAACATTACCTAAGATTGGTATTTCAAGTGTTGAGGGAACATCAATTGTATGCCAAGCTTAGTTAGTGTTCTTTTTACCAAGAACATATCCATTACTTGGGACACATTATTTCAAAACAAGTTATAGTAGTGGATCTAAAGAAGATTGAAGACATTAGAGGATGGCCAACACCCAGGAATGTTTCAGAAGTCAGATATTTTATGGGATTATTCAGTTACTACAGAATATTTATAGCAGGTTTCTATAAGATTTCTCATCCCATCACATTTTGCAAAATAAGGGAATTAAATTTTAATGGACATCTGAGTGTGAAGAGAACTTTGATCTACTGAAAGAATTACTTAATAGTGCACTTATTTTAAATATTGTTGACCCAAATGAAAGTTTTGTGGTATGTATAGATGCATGCAAGGAAGGAATTGGTGGAGTCCTCACTCAAAATGGACATGTCATTGGTTATGAGTCCAGAAATCTTAAAAAACATAAGAGGAACTATGCCACACATGACATGGAACTTGCTGCCATTGTTCACACTTTGAATATGTGGAGGCATTATCTCATGGGGAACAGATTTGAATTAAGAACAAACCACAGTGGTCTGAAATATATTTTTGAACAAAAAACTTTGAATGCCAAGAAAACAAGATGGCTAGAATTGTTAAGTGAATATGATTTTGATATCAAGCATATTAAAGGAAAAGAAAATAAAGTTGTTGATGCACTTAGTAGAAGAGTATATCTCATGCATGCTACAACTGTTAGTATGCATCAGTCAGATTTAAAGAGAAGAATTTTAGATGTTGTTGTCACAGATCATCATTACCTACAGGTAAAGGAAAGCTTACAGCAAGAAAATGTACAACATAAAATTAAAGAAAATGAGATGAAGGAAGATGTATTACTTATGCATAAAAATAGAATTTATGTTCCTAGTTCCGAAGAACTTAGGAATTTGGTATTAAAATAAATGCATAATGTTTCATATGTCGGACATCCTGGTTACTAGAAAATAATTGCATCAGTAAGAAGCCAATTATTTTGGCCAGGAATGAAAAGAGATGGTGTTGATTGCATTGTCAGGTGTATGGAATGTCAGAGAGTGAAGGTTGATCATAGGTACCCAACAGGTTTTCTACAACCATACCAATTCCAAAAAAGAAACGGGAAGTGATAACCACTGATTTTATAACTAAATTTCCCAAGACAAAAAGACAACATGATTCAATCATAGTAGTAGTTGATAAATTGACAAAGGTTGCTCATTTT
>JASDQU010200356.1:3726-14463 GCA_032191745.1 Picea mariana
AATTACGTTATTATTGATTCACCCCCCCTCTCAGTAATCCAACAAGAATAAGGTCTTAGCCCAACAGTTTAATCTGGGTTAATTGTCATAGGAAGTTAAGTTAGAACATAGGCTAGTTTTATTTACTTCAATAAAACCATCTTGATGATCAATGTTGCACCATGTTTTGGATGCTCGAAAAGTTGTTTGCCTAACCCCTTAGTGATGTAAATTGTAAAATCTTGAGAAAATCCATGAAATGCACTTATCCTAAGTTTTCTGGGTGCATATGCTTTCCGCACCCACATTTATGCACTGCTCAATTATCAACGGTCCAGATGATTGCGCTCAGATCTACGGTGGACAAATCTTTCCAGACCCCCCCGACCGTTCTTCCTTTAACGGAGGGGGGGGGGGTCTGGAATAGCTGATAATGCATGCACGCATCTGGATGACCCATGTTTCGACACTCNGGGGGGGGGGGGGTCCGGAATGTGTGTTAAAGAACATGCATAGATCTGCGGTCAAAAGGAAATTGCACAAATCCATGACTCAAGGTGTTTTTCGAACCCCCTCGACTGATCTACCTTTAACTGTGGGGGGAGAGTCCGGAATGGAATCTTACTCTGGCGGGCCCCCTATCTATACGTGGCATGAATCTACTGGTCACGAATCCCACCACCTCTCACTGCCTGACATATCACATCACCTCCTGATGGTATCATCCACCTTTCCAAAAGAGCCACATCCCATAAACTCTGTCATTCCTTCCCCCTCATTCACTCGTGGCAAGCCCCCTCACCATGATTTTTCCCCCAATCGATAACCGCCACATCACCCATCTGTATCCCTCAATCGCTGTCGCCTGCCATCTCACACTCTAAGTGACCGGTTGGCCATTTATTACTGGATAACCTATCCGTTAACCAACTAACCTATCCCCCGCACCCAACTGACACCTGTTTACTCAAAATTATCCTCACTCTTCATTCCTTCACCATTTACCCACTCATCGCATCAGAGAATTTACCCCGTTTTCTTCTCCGTTACAGTCAGTCGCCCCCATCTACAGTCGTCCCCACTAACATTGTTTTATTTGCAGGTATTGTTACAGTAATGGCACCAAAGTCAAAATGAGTAGAAGGAGAGGAGAATCTGTTTCTCCCACCTCCTGTCAACCTCGACAAGATTCCACTAGCCGACAACGATTACTTAATCACAGATACTAAGTGCGATTTCAACTTCGCAGACCTTCAGTCATGGCTTAAAGAAGTTTTCCTAGACTAGAGTGACGAAATTAGACTCTGGGAGTCCAAACTACCCCTGTATCTCTTCCCTCAGATTCACCATTTCCCAGAATTTTCCCTCAAGTGCCAAGCCCACTATATCCCCAAGTAAAGAGCCATCGTATCCTCCTCTGGGGAATTTTGTTTCCTCATCACGCCATAAGCCATCGACCAAATGATGCAAATATCTCGAGCTGACTCCACATCACCTTTTAACCTTGAAATCCTTACAGAGTTATACCAGAAGATGACTTTTCCCCAAAGAGCTCAAATATTTGATATTTTTCTTCCACAATCCGCTCAGCTCCCCGCTACAAATCCCCCTTATCCTTCCTCCATGTTCTCAACCAAAGGAAACCAGGTTATCACGTCCTTATGCACCTTGCTGGGTTATTATTTAGATCAGTGGGTAGATGAACCCATTCTGGGATTTTTGTCTATTTTCTCCACCGATGAGAAGCCCACTACACAGTTCAATTTCAACACATTCCTGGCGAATAATATTCATGAGCAATTTGTCAATTTTTCCATAGAAGGCATGTTCCAGTATTCTTCAGTACTGGCATACCTATTCATTTTCTTCCAAGAGGACAAATTTTCTTTTGCCATGCAGAAGATGGACGGAGATGGCAGACCCCAGGCAGTGACCACATGGACTTACCTACTCAGACATAACTCCACGGACTTCAGTTTCAAGTAGTTCATTGATCAGTTCTACCACCCAGTGGTGATTATGCTCAGTGGCAAACCCAAACCCAAGATTAATGACGAATTTTAGAGGATCCTACATCTCTCGAATCATACAAAGACTGGTGATTGGTACTTGTACCAAGATCACAATGAGATCACAATCTATGGGTGCGAGTTGGCCCCATATAAATTGCACAAATACTTACCTGTCAGAATTTTTGCTCTGGAATACATAAGGCAGATGATACACTCTGATGATATTCACTTTGTATATTTAAAGAAAAAGCAACAACTTAGAATCAAAGGGCAGATTGGGTCTTTCATCTGCAATAATCGAAGCACGGGGGAAGAAGCAGACATGCTATTGAAGGAAATGAAATTCTTTGTGAGTTTCACATGGCACTATGATCCGTGCAGGATTATTTCCTAGATGAGGGTGAAAAAAAAGAATATCCCGTATGTCCACGAATCTAGGCTTGAGGTTGAAAAATTTGCAAATCAGACAGAATGGGAACCAAATAATTTGGTCGAGATAGAACAACAGGACTCCTCGGTCACTGTATCACAACAACCACACCACAGGCTCTGAAGGACAAAAGGTCTAGGCAGGTTTTGTCACCTCCTGTCACTGAAGTGTCATTAGAATAATTTCGATTGGATACCAAGAGGCCCAAAACCACAGCTCCCGACTGGTTGGAGAAAAGGAAGTTCCATCTACTACAGTGAAAGAGGTTGATCGATCACTTCTCAATATAGATGGCAAGCAGATTATAACCATAGTGTTACAAAAGAAGCCTACAGATACTCCACTGATCAACCAGCCAGGCAAGACAGGTCTGAAGCTCAGTATCTTTGAGAAATATGATCTGATCAAGAAAAAGAATCAGACTCTAACCAGCAACACATACGCCCAACTCTGGAAGTAGACGTCGTCTGCACAACACAGGCTACTATCAGTGTTCGACACAGAGAACGAAAGAATGCACATGGAATTCCTCCAAGCACAGGTACCAAACCCAAAGGTAATCATTGATTACAAAAGGGCCACTTTTGAATTCTAGACCAAAGACCTGCATCCAACTGATCAAATAGATCTACATAGGAAGACGAGAGAAATGGTTTTCTCCACACTGGCACATGCTTCCACTAATGCCTCTAGATTACAAGTGTCTCTGAACAATGTCCAGACATAGTTGAAGTTGGAGAAGATATCATCCTTTGCCAAAGACAACAGGATCAAGACATTGGAGGAACTGATTCTCAAGATTGGGTACAATCCCTCGAATGTGAAAGCAGTTGAGGAGATGATCAAGAAGAAAAATGCAGACATAGCATCTTTGAGGAATCAATTGAAGCTGCCACCAACAGTAGACTCGCAGGCGAAGGAAATAGCAGAAACAGAAGGAGAAAAAGATGAGATGCTTAAATTAATCATGGAGAAAAATGCACAACTGAAAGAAATTGAAGCTGAGATGGAAAAGCTAATGAAAGAGAAAGAATAGTTGAAACCCATGGAATTCATTCCATTGAGTGCAGTTCCACTCTCAGGAGTGAGCACAACATCACTAGAAGAAGTCCCATCAGCGAATCCACTGATGTCTTAGGAAAAGACGGTTGAATTGGCCAAATCCATGGAAAAGATGAACCTGTAGGAGACAGAGATTAGCAGGCTCAAAAAGGAGATTGAGAACCTTCAGGAACTCAAATATTCTTATCAAACCAATTTTTCCAAGGAAAAACATGTGTCAGACCAGCTTAAACAAGAGTTACAACAACTCCGGAAGCAAACAGTGGCAGGTAAAACGCTGGCCAAAGTTAAAGAAAATGTCTGGACAAACATCACCAAGTCTATGAAAAAGATATAACCAATGATATAGATTATGTTTGAGTAAAACGAATTGGTGCAGAGAAGCAAACATGCCATCGAGAAGATCAGATCATAATTGGGAGAGATGCCCACACAAGCTAATGAAATCGTCAAGTTCCTAAATTCTAAAACCAGAGAGGAATTGGAAGAGCTGAGAATTGAAGATAAAACAAAGACCATCCTTGAGGTCAAGAGAGTCTTGACCAAGAGAGGATTGATGCTACAACTGGAAGAAAAGGTTCAGGCCATGGACCAAGGGGTACAAAGGTTTTTCAACAAGCTTGAGGCTCTACAGAAGAAAGGTCTTCCTGGTCTGAAGGTGATAAACGATGAACTGATGACACTCCCAGACTACAAAAAGAGACTGGCTGATATGGCTAAGGATAGTTCAAAGTTTTTAGGAATTCAAGGCAGCATCACTGGAAAGACATTCCTAGTTGCACTTCAGTTGGATATTAGCATTCAGCATGAGATCCGGTATATCTTCATCACCAAGCCTACCTTTGCCAAATACATAGAAATGGATGAAGTCTACCGAAGGCTACTCAAATTCAGTGTTCCCAGTCATCTTCGATGGGAAGAGCTTTGTGACCTGATCGAGTAGTAGATGAGTTTTCCTAGCCCAGTCAGCTATCCAGTCAGATGAGATCGTGCAGAGGCCTCCCCAATGGCTCACCCAGAAAACAACATACAGTTGCGACACATCATCAAACAGTTCCTAGCTTTCTATAGATTGTTAAGTTAGTTAGGCTAAAAATAGATTTACCACATCCTGATCTTTAATGACAGGATCGTTTGTAATTTTGGGTTATAAATACTTCACTTTTCGAAGTATTGAGGGTTGATCTTTATGCGCCGCGAGCTATCAGACTGTAATATTTTTCAAGAGATCTTCCATTAATACAAAGAGGCATTTTTACAGGATTCTTGCGTGTATTCACTGATGATGTTTTTCTTTCTAAGTTTAATGTTGTTCTCGCTTAGTTATCACACTGTTTGCTAAATCTAATCTTTGAAAGTAATGAATGTTGCAGGATTTATCTTCGTATACCCTGTTTCACACTTTGAAAGATTTTTATCTTTTATCCTCTGATTTTATGATAAAGAAATTCTTAACTGCTTCTTTATTGTAACTGACCTTCTCACCTTTTTCTGCTATTCCTCATTTATGCTACTAAAAGAATCCAATGATTATATTATCTCGCCTTGTGAAAGGTTTCTTTGTTTTCTGGTTTGGATTTCATTCTTACGATACGAACCCCATAGCCCAATGGATGTGTAAACTATCTCAGCTAACCCGACAAACACTACAACAACAAAACCAACATATTTATTTACCTAGACTAATATTTTAAATTTGAAACATATCTAAATCATATAGAGAGATCCCTCTATGAAGTTGGTAGGGCTAGATCCTAGCTTCGAAGTGGTTGGATAAAGTTACCTCTCGTAGATTTCTTCTTTCCTGACAACCTCTAGGAAAGTTACGGGGCGTTAACATGAGGTATGTAATCACATATGTTTACTGGTTAAACCCTAAAGAGTATTTCCAAGAGAAGGGATCTCTTTCCATAGATCCAGAAGGATCTCAAGATCCAACAGATTCAGAGGAATGATGCAACCCAGGTGTGATTATTCTAATATGCATCTATTTGTTATGAAATTATCTTGATCAGTGTTGCATGTTGAAGCTATGATCAAATTATTAGAAGAATTATAAGTTGATCATAGAGCTTATCCTCTAACCTAACCTTCTGTCACGATAGCGTATTGTCTTAGTACAACAGACAGGTTGAAGAAATCACTCGTCACTTGAGTGAAGGAGACTTGGAAGAAAAGCAAGCACTCACTCTTGAGGACAAGGCTCCAGGTTTGATTAATCAAGATTCAAAGGTACACATGACAAGCTGATGAATTTAGTTGAGATAGCAATCGTCGTAAAGTATTATACTTGATAGTATGTGAGAATATAGAGGTAAATACTTTGCCTGATATGACTAACATATCCTCTAAGAGAAACCTTGTGTGTTAGTTCCAGATTGCCATGGAAGAATGCTGGGTCACAACAGTATGAGAGTGTTGACCTCATTTCGTATTGTATTCCTTACCTTTAATCTTTGCTTCAGATAAATTATAAGTGATAGCTCTAAAGGAGCTACTGTGATGATTGTTCGTGCTATTGCTTTATATTATCAGAAGGATATTATTCTTGCTTGTTGTTTTGATGAACGTGAAGACAACTTTCCTAAATGGGGTCATCGAAGAGGAAGTGTGTATAGAGAATCATCAAGGATTTGAGGTAGAAGACAAGAAGTCTCATGTCTGCAGATTGAAGAAAGCATTATACAGATTGAAGCAAGCTCCCAGAGCTTGGTATGGCCGTATAGACAGTTTCTTGACGAGCTTAGTCTTTACCAAGAGTAAAGCAAACTCAAATATCTACTTCAAAATCATGAATGACGAGCCACTACTATTGTTGTATGTGGATGACTTATTCTTAACTGGAGAAGAAAATCTCATCACCAAATGTAAGAAGAGACTCGCCTTAGAATTTGAGATGAAATACCTTGGCCTAATGCATTATTTCCTAGGTCTTCAGGTATGGAAGAGTCTACAGAAGAATTTCCTCAACCAAGGAAAGTACACGGTCAAAATCCTAAAGAGATTCGACATGCTGGAATGAAAGTCCATGAATACACCCATGGAAGCGAAGCTGAAGCTGCTGGTCGATACTTCGTCAGACTTGATAGATGACACACTATACAGACAGATTATTGGATCGCTGATGTACCTGACGAACACCAGACTAGACATCTATTTTTCAGTGAACACCTTGAGTCAGTTCCTGGTAGAACCGAGACGTGTTCATCTAGTGGCTGCAAAGCATGTGATGAGGTACCTTAAAGGTACAATAGATTATGGTATTAGCTATAATGGAGATCATAAATTCACATTGAGTGGATACACTGATGCAGATTAGGTAGGAAGAATTGCTGACAGAAAAAGCACTTCCGGATGCTGTTTCAGTTTGGGATCAACCATGATCTCGTGGCAGAGTAGGAAGCAATCCAGTATTGATCTCAACACAATGGAAGCAGAGTACGTTGCTGCATGTTCTGCTAGCTACAAAGCTATATGGCTTCACAAGTTGCTGACCAGTCTATTTGACCTAGAGATGGAAGCAACCATGATCCTATGTGACAACCAGAGATGCATAAAGATGACAAAGAATCCTGTATTTCATGATAGGTCGAAGCACATAGAGATTCGCTTTCATTACATCTGTGACATGGTGTAGAGAGGAGCCTTGAAGCTCCTGTATGTTAGCACGGATGAACAGGCTGTTCATGTGTTGACCAAACCTCTCTATCGTGTAAAGTTTGAACACTTTTGAGATAAGCTTGGTATAGTCCGAAAGGACCCTCCCTGAAAGGGGGAGTGTGTGATTCCTTGCTTCTGACCTTGCTGTTAGATGTAAAGAAAGATGATGTGTGATTCCTTGCTTCTGACCTCGCTATTAGACGTAAAGAAAGATGATTCCTCGCTTCTATCCTCGTTGTTAGACATAAAGCAAGATGATTATGTGTTCCTTGCTTCTGACCTAGTTGTTAGACGTAAAGTAAGATGATTCCTTGCTTCTGACCTCATTGTTAGACGTAAAGAAAGATGATTATGTGTTCCTTGCTTCTGACCTAGTTGTTAGACATAAATAAAGATGATTCCTTGCTTCTGACCCAGTTGTTAGATGTAAAGAAAGATGATTCCTTGCTTCTGACCTCGTCGTTAGACGTAAAGCAAGATGATGATGTGTTCCTTGCTTCTGACCTAGTTGTTAGATGTAAAGCAAGATGATTCCTTGCTTCTGACCTCGTTGTTAGATGTAAAGCAAGATGATGATGTATTCCTTGCTTTTGACCTAGTTGTTAGATGTAAAGCAAGATGATTCCTTGCTTCTAACCTAGTTGTTAGATGCAAAGCAAGATGATGTATACCTTGCTTCTGACCTAGTTGTTAAACGTAAAGCAAGATGTGACTGACATGAGCTACCGGCTTAACAGCTATGACATTGAGCCAGTGTAGTACTGTGATGTGCCAGCCTAGTTATGTGATGAGATATCATTTTTTACTGATACATATTTGATGTAGATGATGATAGCATTCTTTCAAGAATGGTAATGCTGCCGATAAAGAAAACTTTTAATGACTTATAGATATGCCAACCAATGTTCCAAGATGATATAGACGATACTGTCCTCCTAATGCCACTGATGATGCAGACCTCTCTTGCCTGATGCTGATGAAGAATACCCTTCTTATTAAGGGGGAGTGTTGAAATAATGTAACTGCAAAGAGTATTCTTATTCTTATTGTTATTTTATTCATAGGATTAATCCCCGTTGTGGATTAATCATGTCGGTAATTGTATTAGGACCAAATCCCCTTTTGCGGATTGGTCAACGGACAATTGTAATAGGCAGAATAATAAGTCGGCCCCAACAATTATTATTGAGACCCAGAAATATAATAAAGGTGGGTTTACCCACCCAGATTGAGAAGTCGGCCCTACCAGTGAAGATACACTTCACATGTGCCAGACTTGTATAAATAGAGGAGGCTAGCACCTCACTTAGACACAACTCACTTGCTCATTCTTAAGAGGCAAGTCGTGACTTACCAGTGGGAGAGAGGGAGAAGAGTGGCGCATCTCTTGGAGATGACTTTCTGTATTGGTTTGAGTTATCTCTTGACATTGTATTGGCAATTTATGATAAGGAAGTTTTTGCTGGGTTTTCTTCCCCTAGAGGGTTTCCCAGGATAAATGTTGTGTCTCTTGTGAATGTGTATTTCTCAGTGATCTTGTTCTTATGCTGCTCTTATCTATTGAAATACAAAGAACTATAATAATGGCATAAAACATTAACAACTGCAACCATTGGTAGTCTTCGAAGGATTTGAGAAAAGTTGTTCATCATCTCGTTCCTCTGTCACATGAGGGCTTCCTCGAGCAACGTCTTGAAATGATATCGTTCTTTTTCATATCTCTTTTTGATCTAAAAATGAAGAAGACTTGATAAACTTGAATAAATATTGCAAGTGAAATGTTATGTGTTTAAAGCAACAGGATCAATTTGCAAAACATAAATTAAGGATTACTTATGCAAAATACTCATAGACAACAACATAAAACATTGAACATTAGCACATAAAACACAACAACTTGATAAAGGAGTTCACCCCACTCCGAGCTACATCTCCTGGTCCAGCTTCCAATGGATCTTTAATATTAAATTGATCAAAGTGCTCAAAAACATGCCTTACAATGCTCAAAATGACAAACGGATTGCACCAATGGCTCTGCAGCGTCCCAAAACCCCTGTCTGGGCTCTTTCGGCACCTCAATCGGTCGAAAAATGAAGACGATGGCCTCCTTGAAGTCTCCCCCTTCAACTTTGCTGTCTCTGGTTCTACAAATCGCACCCTCGTGCTTCAAACCTAGCACACACGCTCTTTAAAGTAGAAAAACCAAGTCCCATACGCAACCACGCACCGGTACAAACCATAGGACGGTTAAGGCGCCTCCAGCCCCTAACCGCCTCGGTACTGGGTCATATGGCCCATGCGACCTTGGGCTCGGCAAAAAAGTGGTTGAACTGTTTGAAAACCGTGCAAACGGATTGTATAACTCCCGCACAAAGTACAACCGCGCATATACACATGGTAATATGGTAAATGGCATATAATATGACCATAGGTTATAATGTTACAAAACCCCGCGCGAATTGTTTTAACACATTATACAATATGCAATGTATTGTATTACAAATGTAATACACATGCGCGCCAATGATCATAACATATGGTTCATATGTTAAACAATGTGTCCATGGGTCGAGGCTATGCCCCGACCCACCCCCCTTTCCAATTAACGCAATACATTAATTCAAATACAAATGCATTGGAATATGAAACAAGGAATATGGGTCGGCATCATGGTTAGCGGAATTTGTAAAGTTATATGTTGTGGGGAGGTCCGGGGGTCGAACCCCGTGGCCTCCATTAATTTTGCATAGACATTATAAGCCAGCCAATGAGGGACACATGGCGCCCAAGCATTGGGCCACGTGCCCTCGTATCATTCGCTGCTAATACGACACGTATTAACATCCGATTGAACAACCATCGTCCAATAAAAATATGCCACATCATCAAACTACCACGTCATCATGATGGTACGGCCCTCCACGTGGCCATACGGACTGTATGGACAGGTACAGTCAGCACCCAAATTTTTACCTATTTGGCTTGGTGGACAAATCGTGATATCTCCTCCATACGGACTCCGTTTGTGAAAGTAAATATACCGTCGGAATCAGGAAGACGAGATGGACGCAATGGCACTATTTTCATCGCATTCCAAGCACTTTGAAAATTGAGAAAAATTTGATCCCCTGATCACACCTCCCCATTGGGAAGCTTTTGGACCTCCGAAAGACTATCTCAGTCTATGTGAAGATGAGGGTATAGTTCCCTCACCCTTCCAACCTCAATCCACTTGGCCTTGCTTGGATTCGTCCCTTTAAGACCAACTCGCAAATACTCCACATTTCCTCGCTTCAAAGTTCTCGTCCTCCTGTCAAGTATGGTGTCTTCTTGTAGTTCTGTTAGATACTCTGGCAAAAAATAATCTATGGAAGGAATCTGAACATGCTCTCCTTGATCATAAATCAACGGAGGCTCATACAACTTCAAATTCACAACATTAACAACTGCATACATCTGCATATATGGAGGCAAATCTAAACGAAAAGCATTATTACCAATCTTGTTGATAATTTTGAAGGGACCATATCGAATTGGTTTCAACTTTTTACTTTCTCCTTTAAGCCTCTCCTTGCTGATGTAAAGCCATACTTC
>JASDQU010200356.1:14563-33783 GCA_032191745.1 Picea mariana
TTCTTCTCTTTGTCTCCCTGGCTGTATGTCTTCTTGAAACCTTCATGTGTATCCTTATTTCCCCTTGCTTCCAAATGCGTAGCCTGTACACAAACTTCATCTAGATTCGTGGGATTAAACATAAGTATAGTATGACTCAAATAACTATGCAAAGCACCAATATATTTGAGCAATGTTTCCTGTGAAGACAAATCAACCCCCAAAACCAAAGCTAGTCTCCTAAACACCTGAGTAAAACTTTGTACATTCTGTCCTTTTGCTTCTCTAAAATTCTGCCATTCCATGGTTTCCTTTTGTTTATAAGCTAATGGATAAAATTGTTTTTTAATTGCTATTATGAAATCATTCCAAGTAAGCAAAATTTTTCCATTATTTTTAATTTCTTCTTGTGTCTTAGATTCCCACCAAATAAGTGTTGAGCCATCTAATCTTAAAGAAGCTAACTGAATTTTGGTTTCATCATCTTGAATCTTTTGTATTCTAGAATAGAATTCAATTTGACGTATCCAGTTATCTAACTTTTCAGCGTTAACTTCTCCATTATAAATTGGCAACTCAAATTTTATATCAAGCTTTAATGAAGGAATTTGAGAAGGAGTTTTACCATGCCCCTTTGGAGAATGGGGAAGATTCTTCAAAGTGGTAGAAGAAGAAGAAGAAGAAGATGATGGAGGAGGAGAGGGTGGTGGAGAAGCACCATTCCCTCCATTTCCTCCTGGATTCTTGTCACCACCACCTCCCTGATGCATTGAAGGGTTAGAGCCTTCACCCTGCAACATTATGTTCCGTTCTATCAAGATCTTCATCATATCTCTCAACTGTATGATAGTCTGCCTGAGATCTTCTTCTTCATTCAGAACATGTTCATGATCTTCTGCATGTGCCATTCTTGGTGAATGTCTCTCTGCAACTTGCGGTGAACGAAACTGCTTCCTCCTCGTCGGATAAGAACTTGGCTCCACAAGTTGACCTTCTCCTCGTGTGAGTTTCAACCTTGTGAGCATCAGAAACAAAGCTTGCAAACAATCAAGTCTTCAAAACCAGTGCGCTGATACCAACTTGATCTAAAAATGAAGAAGACTTGATAAACTTGAATAAATATTGCAAGTGAAATGTTATGTGTTTAAAGCAACATGATCAATTTGCAACACATAAATTAAGGATTACTTATGCAAAATACTCATAGACAGCAGCATAAAACATTGAACATCAGCACATAAAACAAAACAACTTGATAAAGGAGTTCACCCCACTTCGGGCTACATCTCCTGGTCCAGCTTCCAATGGATCTTTAATATTAAATTGCTCAAAGTGCTCAAAAACATTCCTTACAATGCTCAAAATGACAAACCGACTGCACCAATGGCTCCGCAGCGTCCCAAAACCCCTGTCTGAGCTCTTTCGGCACCTCAATCGGTCGAAAAATGAAGAAGATGGCCTCCTTGAAGTCTCCCCCTTCAACTTTGTTGTCTCTGGTTCTACAAATCGCACCCTTGTGCTTCAAACCTAGCACACACACTCTTTAAAGTGGAAAAACCAAGTCCCGTACGCAACCATGCACCGGTACAAACCGTAGGACGGTTAAGGTGCCTCCAGCCCCTAACCGCCTCGGTACTGGGTCATATGGCCCATGCGACCTTGGGCTCGGCGAAAAAGTGGTTGAACTGTTTGAAAACTGTGCAAATAGATTGTATAACTCCCGCGCAAAGTACAACTGCGCATATACACATGGTAATATGGTAAATGGCATATAATATGACCATAGGTTATAATGTTACAAAACCTCGCGCGAATTGTTTTAACACATTATACAATATGCAATGTATTGTATTACAAATGTAATACACGCACGTGCCAATGGTCATAACATATGGGTCATATGTTAAACAATGTGTCCATGGGTCGGGGCTATGCCCCGACCCGCCCCCCTTTCCAATTAACACAATACATTAATTCAAATACAAATGCATTGGAATATGAAACAAGGAATATGGGTCGGCATCATGGTTAGCGGAATTTGTAAAGTTATATGTTGTGGGGAGGTCTGGGGGTCGAACCCCGTGGCCTCCATTAATTTTGCATAGACATTATAAGCCAACCAATGAGGGACACATGGCGCCCAAGCATTGGGCCACGTGCCCTCGTATCATTCGCTGCTAATACGACACGTGTTAACATCCGATTAAACAACCACCGTCCAATAAAAATATGCCACATCATCAAACTACCACATCATCATGATGGTATGTCCCTCCATGTGGCCGTACGGACTGTATGGACAGGTACAGTCAGCATCCCAAATTTTTACCTGTTTGTCTTGGCGGACAGATCGCGATATCTCCTCCATACGGACTCCGTTTGCGAAAGTAAATATACTGCCGGAATCAGGAAGACGAGACGGACGCAATGGCATTGTTTTCATCGCATTTCGAGCACTTTGAAAATCGAGCAAAATTTGATCCCCTGATCACTTTTCTTCCTCCATGGGAGGTTGCTTGGGCTGGTGAGAGCAGTTGTCCTCAACTGAAACTAGCTCGAGTTCCAACTCTCTATACCCTGAACTTGTTGGGGACCTGTTATGAGAAACGACAAGGAGCAACCTGCTCTGATACCACTGATCCATATTATTTTAAGAATGACCTGAAGGAAGGAATATAACCAAGATATAAAAATGAAGTACACAAAAATATAGAAGAGAACACAAAAATACAGTGAAACCCAACTTTTGTTACTGAATAAGATAGAAAACCACTGTAGAAGACAAACTGGAAAAATGGGGTAGCTTGTCTCTAACAAGAAAGAAATGTTGGCTACGCTTCATTCACAAGAATCTTTACATCACACTCGATTGCATGCTTAAAGGACCTCATTCACCTCAATTATATATGAGAGAGTGAGAGGATAACAATTCCCATGATGCACGTGGGATAAATTGGACTAATTTTATAAAATTCCATAGGCATGTAAAATACTAGGACTTCCTGAGTGGTCACCCATCCCAGTACTACTCTAAACTGAGTGCGCTTAACTGTGGAGTTATAATGGGATCCAATACATTAATGCTATGTTGTAGGCATGTACATAATACCATTACATGATAATGATTTTCTAGATAGTACCGTTGAAAATTATTAGACTTTCATCAATTTGGAGACATTAATCTCTTTCTGATAAATTAAAAAAAAAAACAAACAAACTTATGCAATATTACTTTTAATTGAGTAGAAAAAATATCTAAATCTTTTCGAATTTTGTTTTCTAAGATATAAAAAATTAAATTAGAAAATAAATAACTCAATAGATGTTGTATTGTTAATGTAGAATGCAAACATTAAGTGCCAATGTTAATGAAAAATGCAAACATTAAGTGCCTAACTGTTATAAGAGTTGATTTTTCATTACAAAATGTAGTTGGAACTATCAATATTGCCCAAAACTAACAGGATAACTTCCTTGCGAAGTATACTCCATTGTTGATTGATTGTTGGTCTTAGTTGATTTGGGTATATTTACTTAGGACTCCAGGCCATGTGACATACACACCTTGAATGTGACCAATGTTAAAGTTCATGCTAGAGCAAAGCATGTTAGTTAAATATTTGGCTAGTTGTATGGCACTAGGTAGGGAGATCATATCAGAATCCGATAAGCATGTTGAAACCTCAACCTAGAAAGATCAAATGAAATATTACAACCCACGTATAGAGCTAATATATTATCCAAATAGTTATCCATACACATCAATGATCTGCATGTAGCATAACAATTTCACATTTATTAAATCCATTTCATGGCATTTGCATTAAATACAAAATTCAAGTGTATAGGCAATGAGCTTACTCATACTAGGATAAGAAATATAGATCAACAACATTTGTTGGCATGAGATAGTACACATTGCATGAACTTTCTCATGTTAACCATGTACTTCATGTTTAACTAACCAACAACATCCTTTATTTCATTCATCCATTGATTCCTTGTAATTATAGGTCATTTGGCCATTTTTTAAAACCTAAACAAAAGTAAATATGAAAAAGAAGAGTAAGTAGAAATAATAATCCCCTGATTTCCAAAAATTTGGTTATCTCCATATGCAATAATAAAGGTGATACCCCAGTCAAGAAGAAAAAACTTTGAAATGGAAGCTTCAAGCTCAGGAAACGAAGGACAAATGTCAACAAGTTAGAGTAACACACACTTAAATTCCATGTACATATTTGTATATCCACCATGATATTGTCATTTTAAAACTTAAAGATGCTGCTCTATGTTGTTGGAACATCAAGTTCTGATGGTTCATCACACTTCTCTTGGAATCAGTCGGTCGGGTGGTCGACCTACATTTGGAAATAGTTGGTCGAGCGATCGACTAGATATATACATCAGTTGATTGAGTAGCCGATAAGACTATCAGTTAGATAGTTGGCCAACAGTCGAAGACATACAGTCAATGGATTGACTAGCTGAGGAATCAACTACAATTTGGATGCATGGATGGTTAGGTTGAGCATCCTTATTGAGCCAACTAGACATCATGGGTTTGACGAAGTTAACTCTAATCACTGATGGTTATATGTGGACAAGATATTCCTGATTCCAAGGAAGTTGGTTATATCTTGAAGCTATAATACTAGATGTGATGGGTCATTATCATTGTATCAATATCATTGTTGACATTATGTACAAGATGTCAAACATGCATTGTGATGTTTTGATCACAATGCGCTCTTCTTAATTTTTTTAACGGTGTCTTTAGACACCACATTTTATCTTTGAAACTTATTCCTCTTTTATCATCTACAATTATGTTTATATGTTTCATATCAGGTTACACCCAATCCCCAACATGGTATCAAAGTCGATGGTTTTGACCTTGCCTATTGTCTGCAAGTTATGCCCAGTCTGATCTATTGTGTGATTAACTATGGGTTGGTGATTTGCTAACTATAACTTGTGGAAATAGATCTGATCTATCTAGATATTGAATATGGACTCTAAGATCGATCTCGTAATTTGGAATGGATCAAATTATGTATAATGGGATGCAGACATGGAAACCCTACTGAAGATTAAAGGATTGTGTCAATATATGAAGACTGTGATTTTAGATCCAACAAATGATCATGGAAATTTCACTATTTAAGGAAATAAGGATGAGGTTGTAGGGGTCATCATGAACTATATATCATAGGAGATTCATTTTCACGTCAGTGGAGTCGATTTCCCTCATCAAGTTTGGAAGAAGATAAAATTGTTGTTCAACAGAGTCGATGAAAGCCACGTCGTGCAATTGGAGAAATACTTGATCTCTCTTTATCCTCATTATTTCGATAGAGTAGATGACTATTTAGAACATGTGAAGGAACTATAGTTGAAATTCGGTGAATGTGGAAAGCATTATCAGAAGAAATATGCACAACTCATCGAGTTGGTCTTGATGAATTTGAGAACACAATTCGATGTGTTCATTTCAACTTTCTGCACTAACTGGCAGACACACAAGAAAGATGGTCAGGATTACATGTTTGAAGCTTTTTTTGGCTTATTGATCACTGGTCAACACAAATTTATTGATGAAGATAAGTTTGGTGGTAAATATCAAGCCCACTCCCTCAAGGAAAAGGGAAAGTTGAATCACAAGGAAAGAGGATGATTTGATACCCCTATATAGAGACCTAGATTCCTTGACCATAAATCTAAAGGGATTACATATGCACCCTATCAAAGTCAAAATAATAATACATGTTATTACTATGGAAATAATGGACATGTCGAGAAGGTGTGCTATAAGAAGAGAGACAACTTAGAGGAGAAGGTGAAACACCTTGAAGGAGATGTGTCTCTTATTCACCGACCCACTGATAATTTCACCTTCCAAGTCAAAACTTCTCAATCCTTATTGTCTTGTTCTATGCATAATGAATGGGTAGTTTACTCTGGGTGCACTCATCATATGGATAAGGATTCTTCCTTGTTCACATCCTTAGATGAAGTTGCGAAGAAGAATATTTATGTTGCTAATGATTTTTCTCTTGATATTGTTGGTCAGGGTGGTGTTTCCTTTCGACATGGGAGAATTGTCAACATTTATCATGTACCAAACCTCAATGCCAATATGTTGTTTGTTTCTCAATTAGAACAAACATTTAATATTTTGGATTTTTGGACATATCAGTTCTTTGTTCAAGATTTCAAGAAAGGTGGGTCAATTTTCGCCAGAGGGTTTCTTGACCCGAAGAATAGTTTGTATAAGTTTTGTGACATGACTCGACCTAACTGCTCTGGTTGCTCACAATGATGAATGAAGTTGCACTTGGCATGAATGAATCAGACACCTAAATTTTCAAAGTTTGCAATCGATGGAAACTTAGAATATGGTTGTTGGTTTACCTGAAGTTTTCCCCCCTGATGGAGTCTATAAAGGATGTGTGCTTGACAATCATCATCAAGCACCCTTTGACTCTGGTAAAGCGTAGAAAGCATAGAACCTCTTGGAGTTGGTTCATAGTGACCTCTGCTACATCAATATACCTTCCTTAGTGGGTGCAAGTTATATCCTGACTTTCATTTACGATCTCTCTCATTTCACTTGGGCTTATTTTCTGAAAAACAAGAATCTTGTCTTTGAAAAGTTCAAAGAATTCAGAGCCTTTGTTGAAAAGCAATGTGGTTGAACCATCAACTTCTTGAGATCCAATAATGGTGGTGATTACGTAAATAAAACTTTTGAAGAATACTTGGTTCAATCTGGTATTGACTGACAACGATCAATTCTTCATACCCCTCATCAAAATGGCATTGCAGAGCGCAAGAATCAGACATTAGTCAAAATAGATAGATATATTTTGTAGGCCAAAGATTTTCCTGGCTAGGGGTAAGCCACAATAAACAGAACAACACCCATAAATCAACTCTAATCTTGAGTATGCTATATAAATGAAATTTTAACAATACAAGGCTAAAATCCTACCTCGTCTAGACGTTCAAAGAATACCACTGTTGAGCATGCTACCCAAAGCTTTATACCTGCAACTTGTCCTAAAAAAAAAGATACGCAAGAATATGGTGGTAATATATGATGTCAGCATATAAATTAGCATAATCCATTAACATACATGACAAATATGCCCATGGAAAGTAATTCAAATATTTGCAAGATATCAGTTGGACAAGAAAAGAGTATTTCTATTAAAATAATAAACAAAAGTACATAGGTGACAAACTTATGCAATGAAACATATCAAAACCAAGAAAATAAGTCCCTCCAGCTGGGCCTCCACCACTTCAATACTCCGCAAAGGAAAACTCATATATAGGAACCAATGAGGTTCTCCATCACAAAGTAGGAAGAACTTTGGGGTTTAACACAAGAAGTTCAGACTTTCAAGGACAAAGGGATGCAAACTCAATATGAAGTGAAATTTCTCCAGAGTGTCTTTGCTCTCCAAGGTTGAATTCCTCTTAGGCTTGAAAATGACTCAATTTATAGCCTACAAATGGAACTGAAGGGCCGAGTTGGAGCGTTTCCAGTATATGGAAGGCCAAGGATCATGGATCTCGTGACATGGCATGGAAACCCAACATAATTTCTAATTTGTGAGCACCAAACCCAAGGTACACGGGATGTATTAGAGAAACCTATGTATATGCATGTTGTATAACTAATAGGGCGCATATATGTACAAAAATGTGCATTTTTGGCTCTAGAGTGAACAAAAAGGGGACTTCAAGTCTGCAGAGGGAAATGGAAGGCCATCCAAGCAAGCTGCATGGAGTGAGGAATTTTTTTTTGTAACAGATGCCCCCTAATGTGTGAGGTTAGAGGAATATTTATGATGACAAAAATACATTATAATTCCTAGAAGTGGAGTAATGAAGATTCAACTGGAAGTACTAGTTACTCATGAGAATATTACAATCCATAATGAATTTGTACACATGGATGCCAATCTGAATTACACTGCAAATCCATGTGCAAATATATCAAATAGTTGTTCATGGCTATGAATAGGCAATACAAAGTGGACATATGCCATAGGCTGTCATAGTTACGAACAAGACATAGTGGAGTCCAATATCAAAATCAACTGAAGATATGTGTATACAATGGAGTACAATCTGATCTCCCATGATCACTGAAGTCATATAGGCACTGATCCAATGAAAGACAACAACAGATAAGGAATGTTTCTAGTGTAAGATGGAGGTCTCCTACACTATCTGCCGAAGGTGCAAGTCTACATCATGTGAATAGAGGGTTTGAGGTTGAACACAATGGGACTTCTTTTGATTACCGGTCATTAACATATACCGTTAACAAACGCGAGACAACCCACCGATAATAAAAGTATGTGTCAAGGAACCAAGTACATTTCACAAGTGTGAATAAATTTATTGAGGTCAAACACTTGAATAATTCATCGATCAGGAGACATTGATGTAGTCCCAACTGTCGATGGCAGGAGAACCTGCCACTAATGAATGCAAACCTATAGGTACTCATAGGACTCTAGGTCTTGTTTCCAGAATAGATGAGTTGAAGTCGATGGAAGGGGACCAGTTGAAAGGAGAGCATTAAGGAATCTCTCATCATCTAGCACGAGGTAAAAAGAAATATTTTGATGATTAGGAGGAGCTCATACAAATAGGATGTTCACAAACCAACAACCATGTGTGTCCCTTGCATGCACCAAATGAAAGTAGTGCATGAAAGAGACCCTCTGAATAGTATCCAATAGGGAAAATTGTTGACAAAGGCAAGGAAAACACCAATAGGTCTAATGGAATACAAGACACTGCATGAATCCCAATCTGTGAATAGATTTCTTGCTGCCGAACACAAGGGAAAACCCCTAGTCAACGACCAATGAGGAAATGTTATCTGTTGGGTTCAAGGTTACCTACTCATGATGAAAGTAGGCCCAGGGTGCAAGGAAGGACAACAAATTCATATGATTCTGAGATACACTAAGGGTATGGCCAACATGCGAAGTCAAGAGTTATGAGAAATGACTAACACATGCTTTTAAAATTCCTTTGAATAAGAGCATGAGAAATATGGATAACTTAGGTATCATATACTTGATAATGATTATTGATAAAAATTTGCGATGCGGGAAGCATCAACAAACTCTCCATAGGGACTGGAAGAATAACCAGTAGGAGGAGTAAAATCTAAGTAATGAGCTCAACTTCCTAAGGTCATGCTAAACCCAAACTTTGGATGAAAATGAACTCAAAATTTTGTGCTCTAATCAAAGGCGACATGACTACTACTGATACGACATAAGTTTCTTTTCCCAGCCATCTTTTTTTGGTTTTCATAGGCAAAGAAATGCAATGATACAAGAGAGGAAACCAATGTTGTGAGTAAGAAACTAGTTCGAAGTAGTGGAACATACCTATGCTCAATGCAAGGAAGTGCATGTGTGGCATGGACACTCAGGGGGATGTTTCCTCTAAGGGTAAAGGGTGACAAGTTGCAAAGAATATATGGAAGGCACTTCTTGGCTAGTGATGCAAATTGTGGAGGCAAGAGGCTTATAAAGAGAAAGAGAGAACCGACAATAGGCTAAAAAATGCAATCAATATGATGGAATGCGATTACAACTCAACTCAAGAATATCCTTTTTCGTAGATTTAGTCCCCTAGGCCCGAAAAAGTATAAAAAATAACCCAGGAGAAATCTTCTAGCCAATGCTGACTAGAGTATTCATTTTTCATAAGTTTTTTACTTGGTCTAGAAAAGGGTTAAAATTATACCAAATAGACATCTTTTAAAAACCATTTAATGAGTGTGAAAGCGACAAGTTCACTTGACAATATTTTCATTTTTAAGGAGTCTTGAAAAGAGTTTAACTAAGAGTCTAGGATGTTCTTCTAAGTAGCATATCATGGGGGAGGCCATGGCTCCCATGTAGGTCTACTATAGAAAGACAACAACTCACTAGTAGCTGACACAATCTTGGGAGAACCCAAATCTTGCCAAGCCGAGGATGATAGAATACTTGCAGAGGATCCTTCATCTACCATACATCAACAAACGTCCATTATCTGGAAGGGTGCAGAAGAAGGAAGGTGGGGCTCTACAAGATAATTCCAATCAAAGGAAACCATCCTAGGACTTGGATGAGTGTACTTGGAGAGAGTGGAATTATCCCTTGTTCAGAAGGTACAGAACTAGAAATGCTAAGGACATGGTCGAAAGAAGCATCACCCCCCCAAAAAATAGTGAGTTTGACTGAAGATTGCATAGACATTGTCACTTCCTTAGACCTGTTACTCTCTAAGATAAGAGTGGGATCGACCAAATATTTCATCGGAATGACCACTTCTTCAACCATTGGTTGAATATGATGCGAGACAACATGGTCAAGAGATGCATCACTCCCCAAAATAGGAGTGGCATCGGTCAAATATTTCATCGTCATGATTGTTGGTTGAACAAGATGTGAGACAACATGGTCAAGAGACACATCACTCCCCAAAATAGGAGTGGTGTCGGTCGAATATTTCATCATCATGACTATTGGTTGAACAAGATGCGAGACAACATGGTTAAGAGATGCATCACTCCCAAAAACAAGAGTGGTGTTGGTAAAACATTGCATCGATATGACCGCTATATCAACCAAAGAAGGATTAGAATGTTGGGAAACCGAAGACAAATCAGATACCGAAGGGCCACTAGACAAGGACCACACTTCTCGTACCACTGCAATAGCAAGGCACAAATGAGTTAGGTGATCTCCTTTGCAAAGTCTACAAAAGAACTTGGGCTTACGTCCTATATGTCGAGGGTTCTCAATCGTATCAATTTCCCCAACACAAATTGCAGTGGCTGGTGATATGCTCTTAGCATGACTTGTAGAGGCTAGTGGAACATCTCCAACATGACTTGCAGAGGTTGGTAATGTTTGTCTAGTGTGACTAGTAGTGACTAGAGTTGTGCCCACAACATGACTTGCAATGGTTGGTTTCTTTCCCTCAGCATGACTTGCAGAGGCTGATGACAGGTCTCCAACATGACTTGTAGAGTTTGGTGACTTAATGCAAGTATGACTCACAGTGATTGGACTTGTGCTTCCAGCATGACTTGTAGTAGTTGGTTGTGGCAAGTGAGACCATGGTCCCGATAAAGAATGGTTTTGAGAGATTGTATGCCAAACAAGGTTTTGGTATACACCATGTCCTTATCCAATAGGATAGTATCCTCCTCCCAATTGATTCATAAAATTTTGTAAGGGCATTATCACCGAGGAAGCCGCTTGTGAGGAGAAAGTGACATGACATGGGTTACTCATGTGAGGATACATGTTTCCCCAAGATGAAGGAAATCCATGTAGGGGGTTGCCAATACTATAAAAATGACTCCCCCTGGATGAAACACCATAGGTTAGAGGGAGGTTTGTCATAAGAAAAGCGTTCGTAGGAATCGACACCATGGAAGAAGGAATGACAGATGAAATATAAGAAGTAGAAGGACTGGCCATTTGAGCACTTGCTCCTGGAAAAGTGAAGCTATGATTGGGTTTAGAGGAAGGAGGTTTCCAACCTCCTACCATAGGATTTGAATGAAGGATTTGAACCCCACCAAATTAAAAAGGAGAATAAGGAGGCATCATGCCCCTAGACCCAAAACTAGGATTCACATTAGCCGTTGAAACGAAGGATGAGAGTTGCGACGTCATGTCAGGCATACTAAAATAAAAGGGATCAGAGGCCAAAGGACTTCCTGAGATGTTCATATCTGACTCGCTACTCATAGTTGGATGATCACAAGTCTGGGAGGTGGTGATATATGTACCATGCTTATTAAATCTATGCCTTTTAGAAGGCAATTTCGGTAAAGGATCAAGACGCGATGGTAACTTCAACAACCAAGGAGACTGGTGAGGAGGCTGGTCTTGGTCCACAATGAATTATAACTCAAGATATAATACAAAATCCTAAGGCCAACTAATAATCAGAGAGCACACCAAAATAAAGCAAAAAGGCCAATGCACACAAACAAGATATAATGGTTGAAAGGGGCCTCCTGAACTAAAGTAGGTATGCCTCACCCAAGAGGGGCTCGAGACTCTGCAACAATAGAGTGGAGGTATCAAAATCAATTATAAGGACCTTCGCAGGCTTCATAGCACAGTTGGTCAGACCCCTTCGGAGAGGAAATCCTCCATAAAGTTTGTGTGTTGTTTGACCCTTATCTGACTCATGGTACCTACAGAATAACCCCTGCAAGTAACTTATGTGGCTACCTATGTCAAGAAAATAGAGTCACCATGATATAACTAATGCGCAAGTGAGCAGTCGCAAGTCCGGTCCATCGTATGGGTAGGGTAGCAAAGCCCAAAATATCAAAAGCACCGCCTCTCACGGAGGTAAAGGTATTATAAAGACCCCTAGATATGAATAGAACCCCAGAAATATATCTGACACTAGAAAGTTATTAGAGGGCTATCTCTACAACCAAATTCGTGCGACCTCGTGCTTAAATCCACTTTGAGTGGATCCTCCTGACGTCACCAATTACACAATGGGTTTCACCACTCCCTAGTCATAAAATACGTTGAGTTTTATAGCCTTGGAGAAGTTTACTCACAAAATCCTATTCCAAGGCGCTAGGTCCTATACTTGTTTGTGTACCCTGAAAAATAAAATCGTTTCTAATCAATTTTAATTAATCAACCTTAATTTTAATGGGTTCTGCTTACTCAAGTGGTGAGGTCATGAAACTGATGGTATTACGACTCAACATATAAACTAATCAAATATAAAATTAGTGCTAAGTACTAGTCTTGAATTTCAAAGAGATGGTATGCTTCTAAGTGCAATTTTTCCAATGCAATATCTACAATTTCAATGAAGTGCAATATTTCCAAATGCGTCAAAATCAATGCAAAGTAATCAAAAGTGAAAATTCCATAAGTACAATTCAAGTAAGCAAATATTTTTGTATTTTTGATATAATGAAAAGAAAATGAAAGGATTGAATAACAACCTCACAGGCAAGCCCTACTACAAGCAAAAAGAAACAAGCCAAGCAAGATACCAAGAAGCAACTACTCAGACCAGTATGCAAGGAAAATCGATGAGAAAGATGACAAGAAAGGAGTTTGCCAAATAAATCAACAATAAAAAGGATTCCTATCACAATGTAGGAACTTAATAGTCAGAATAGGGACCCAAGAAGACTCAACAACCAACAAAAGTCAACCAACAAACAAAAAACTTAGCCAACAAGAATTAAGAGATTATGTACGTGACTGTTTAGGAAAAAAATGTGTATATACACACCCTAAAGGAAGACAACTCATGTATGTACATGTCTGTCAAGGGAAAAACTACGTATACCAAGAAAAACAATGCCAGGGCAAGGGTTAAGACAAAAAAATCATATGCAAGGAAAAATACAGGATGTCAAGCAACAAGAGACAAGGAAACTCAGGCAACCATGGAGAAAATCAAGGACAAAAACACTCAACACCCCAAAACAAGAGATCTCCCCAACGGAGTCGGCAATTCTGTTATGAGAAAAATCTCTCTATGGCTAGGGGTAAACCACAACAGATAGAACGACACCCACAAATCAACTCTAATCTCAAGTATGCTATATAAATGAAATTCTAACAAGACAAGGCTAAAATCCTACCTTGTCCAAACGTTCAAAGAAGACCACCTTTGAGCACGCTACCCAAAGATTTATACCTGCAACTTGTTCTCAACAACAAGCATATGGTGATAGTATATGATGTCTGTTAGCACTCTGTAATTTTCCCAAGGCTGTGGAGGCAATCACAGAGGTAACATCAAACCACTTGGGGTCTTGGATCTATCCCTCCAAGACTCAGAGAGGGCTCTCTCTGTCTAATCTAGATTTATTTATGATAGATTTTAGGCTAGTTATGATATATTTGGGTTTGGTTTTTAAATGTTTGGGTTGGAACAAAAAAGGAGGGCCATTAGGAAAAATGGAGTCGAAGAGGTTTAAGGTGATCAAATGAAGGAGTAACAGATCTCATATGTAATAGGGAAAGGTAGTCATGTTAGTGGATCCTTGTGTTTTGTGAGATGGAGAAAGAGGAATAGATTAGGGTTCACTTCAAATGTATATCATTACTACCTGAATACTACATTCAAACTTCAGAAAAAAACATGAACATTGTTTTAAGCCAGAAATAGGGTGTTTGAAACACATCGTGAACTTAATCTTCTTATAAACAATAAAAGAAAGAAACAAAATGTAAAAACAAAGAAAAACATATTACATTGAGAAACACTTCACCACATAGCTATGAAACGAGAATCCTAAAACATAAGGTCTTGCATTCATCGAAAACAATCACTTGAACCTCCTCCTAAAAATCTTTACAATGGATGGTAATCTTTCAATACCATTTCCCCTTTCAAGTCAACCCCTGTTTACTGTTTCAAAACTATATTTATAAGTCTATTACATGAGAGAGTTCAATTATGAAACTTCCATCTAGTAATTACATCATAAATTTATAAAACATGAAAATGTTTATAAAAAAAAATTGTCTCCAACAAATGATTGCCATTTGGTAGCTCCTTCCTGATATCTCTAACTGATGCTCCACAAAATAAGCCTGATATTGCATGAATAGCCCTGCGCTACCAGAACCTGACAACTTTGAAAATGGTGCCCACCCCCCAAAAATTGTCATTATCATAAGTATGTTTCCAATTCTAGAATGATTGCAAAACTCCCAAGCGATCTCGATCTGCTGCTAGGTATACTAATTTGATATACATAAAATTTGGGAAGATTCAATGTGATCTTCAAATATAATTATCATCTATTTGAGTGCTCCAAAATTGGGTTTGACTGCCACATGGTTGCCAAAATATCTGGATCTGTTGATGATTTTGTGGAGTCGGTATCTGTCACCTGTATTCATTGAATCTAGAGTTATCTTCATGCTAATCCTTTGCCTTCTTTGATCTTAATACCATACAACTTGATTTGATATGCCAAGTTTCTGTAGGTTGCAACTTTGCCTTAAAATAACAAACGCAATCAAAATATATTTACTGTTTTTGTTTGCAATTCAAAACGCTGCCAGCTCCTTGGTAATTTAATTTTAACGTAACTCTTCATGAGATGAGCATATCATCATGGCGCTTCAAACTTGTACTCTGCATTTGCTGCCAGCTCCTTGGTAATTTAATTTTAACGTAACTCTTCATGAGATGAGCATATCATCATGGCGCTTCAAACTTGTACTCTGCATTTTATTCATTAATGACCTTCACACTGGCATTTTATTTTCCCCCCTTATAGCATTCTAGCTCTTGTGTATACTATTAACACTGCATTTTAAACCCTGGTTACACCATCAATACAGTGCATTCCCCTTTTAACTTGGGCATTGGCATGATCTTCAAACATATGCTCGAAACTCCACCTATATCCTTCAATGGAAGATAGTAATTACAATAGTCTGAACTTGGCAACACTACCTTCATAGGCTAAGCAAATTTGCAAAAATAAAAATTCATTTGACATAGTTCACACGTTTTAGATTAACGCTGGAAAATTTCAACATTTGGCATACGTAAGTCTTAGCACACTTAGACAAATTGCTGGCATGATTCCCTTTGTCCTCCTTTGCATTTTTATTGAAGTCCTTCAACTTTAAAGTTAGACGCATGCTGTGAAGAGGATCTCCGTTTCCCTTAGAACGTCTTCCATGCAAGTCATCCTATATTAGTTAAAATGTTGTTAAAATGTTAGTTAAAATGTTGTTTAGACTCAGATGAGTACCATATTGACAATTGGAGGCACCTTCTATGAGCACCTGAGCTTATGCTTCGACATTTGGAGTTCAATGTTGTTTGGTAGCTAGAACTGGCACTTGGGTGGATACTATGTCTTCTCACAGGATCTTCTCAACGCATGGGCATTAATTTCAACTGTTGGACACCTTCGACACTTGTGACATTCACGTGCTAGGTTGCAGGCGCCATTAACTGAACGATCTAGTTATCACCTGCACAATCTTTTCCAGGATTGGCCCTTTGCAAATGACACCTGATATCGAGGATTCGACACTTGTTTGCTTAGCGTGAGGGTTTAACTTTGTTTTGTTTGGAGGGATTTTTTATTTGCACAGAGGCGAGCTTTATAACATATTCACCATGGATTTGGTTACAATGGTATTCATATACACCGTTGTATATAATGAAGATCGATGTGAGCAATGCGCTCAAAACCCTTGTGAATGTGTCTTGGTGCTTGGTGTTCTTGCGTTGGGTTTGTGATTGGTGTTTGGTTAGCTTGAATTCATGTGTTGCTGAACCTTGGTTGCCTTGTTGCAGGTACTTGGGCGCTATAGTAAATTGGATATTGGGCCTCGGCCAATATACTTTTCAAAATATTTTTTCGTTTTGGCCATGTCTCTATAATAGGCCTGAGAGACTATCCCCCTCCCCCATAATAAGAATAATGCCAAGAAATATAAGTCCCAATAACTTACAAGTCTTTGACATCAAATATAACGCTAAATATTTGGTTAAATAAACCAAAATTAAAGCACTTTGCCCAATCACCACCATGATAAGTATAATAAACCTGAGAGACAAGTGATGTAAATATCCATAACACATGGAGATCATTTATTTTACGACATCCCGAGGAGAGGTGCTGAGAGCCTTTCGTCAACTTTTCATTTTCACTATGCGCCATGAGCAATCTGTTTTAGGGTCTTTTCGAAAATATTTTTGCAAGAAAAATATTCTTTTCAACCCACAATTCATCATATAGATATCAATCAACATCCTGATTACCCTATAAAATTCTAGGGTCTTAACATAGGCTCCACCTGGGGATGGCAGCTCAATAGGAGGTGTCAAGAACACCAAACCTATGAATTCGTAGACCAGTGCCTTATCCATTGGTCCATGGAGTTACCGCAGCTACAATCTTCGAACTGACTCAAATTAAACTAAACACTGAACTATACACTGTCAGCTGCAAACTCTATTGGAAACCACACACTGCTGAAAAAGATGCTCGAATAATTGAGCTTATTCAAACTGCTACCTATACTAACTGATCCACAACCTGCTCACTCAAATGATACGCTATTTGCAATAAAGTCAGGCAAGGAGATGGCCACTCACTGAAATTCTGCTCAAATCCTCTTTAAGTAGACATAATGATATGAATGCTGGAAATCCAAAATGAAACTTAATTCCAAAACCTATGCTGGTAAAAAAAAGAAACTCCCCCTTTCCTGATACTTTCAACAGAGTATCCAAAGGATCATGAAAAACATGAAAAGTTACCTCTTGTTGACTTGGAGGGAAAAAAATGATTTCTTCTTTTAATGGCTCCAACATGCTAATAGAAAAATATTCTAAAACATAATCAATTACCTTTGCTTGATGATCAACAAGAGGAAGGGTACGGTCTTTCAGCTGCTGAAGACTATCTTCAAAAGACATGGATACAATATATTCCTCAATCTTGCCAAGTACATCAGGTAAAATAATAACATGTTCTTGAAAATCTCCATTTGAGGCAGCTACACAAATATCATCCAAGGAATCTAAAACAATTTGCTCTTCTTCATGAGATGAACACTGAGAAAATGAATGATATGAAGAAAAAACTGATCCATTTTCCTCATCCCTGTCTCGATCATTTGAAAACTGCTGAAAATGTTCATTAGGCTCAAAGAAACAAACCTAGTGTACACTATTGTTGAACTGAATGGATGAAACATTACTCTCTGAAGTGTCTATGCAAATAAACTCAAAATTTTGATCTCCATCAATGAATAAAGGACAACCGAAATGACTATCCTCATATATGTCTTGTTTACTAAAAGAATGGCTAGACTGCTGCAAATTATCATCTATTTCAGAGGATGGAAGATAATTGTCATCATTAGAACTCTGCTCAGTTTCACTGTCATCCGAGGTAAAATCCATGATCTTCTCATGGTGGTGAAAAGGGTTTTCATTCAAAGAATCCAAGAGTTCATCATCCATAAACTCTTCATCGCCATAAACACTTTCCAACTCTTGAATAAAATTCTCAAAGTGATCACATCAATCCTCAATTAAAAGCAAAGAAGGATAGGATTCTCTATACTTCTCAAAAAATACTGGGTGAAAATCCTTGAGAGAATAAATATAAGTAGGGGGCAAGGTTTCATACCAAGACCTTGTTTTTCCTTCCAGAGTGGCCATGAAATTTTTTATCAAACAATCCTCATGAAACCTAATATTCATCTTATGCACATGCATATGAAATCTTATTAAATGAAGTGTAGCATCATCACCATCTTCATCTTTAAACACAGGAAAATATATTTGCCAATTTACCTTAGGCATTTGATTTGGGAATCCTGGAATGTTATCTCATTTTAAAGGAGCATACCTTATTGTAACTGATCCCATCTTGAGCTAGTGGAGTCACCAATAAATGTTTGTTTGTGAATTCAACACACAATGGAATCGCCAGGTGAATGGTACAACCTTCCTGTGTTTGGCTTCTATTCACCATCAGAAGTCAAATCTGAACCTAATATACTTTTCTGGATAACCCAAAAGCTCGTTCCCCAGTATGGTCGCCACTATGTTAGAACTATGTAATTTTCCCAAGGCTGTGGAGGTAGTCACAGAGGTAACATCAAACCACTTGGAGTCCTAGATCTAGCCCTCCAAGACTTAGAGAGGGCTCTCTCTGTCTGATCTAGCTTTATTTAGGATAGATTTTAGGCTAGTTATGATAGATTTAGGTTTGGTTTTTAAATGTTTGCGTTGGAACAACAAAGGAGGGCCATTGGGAAAAATGGAGTCGAAGAGGTTTAAGGTGATCAAATGAAGGAGTAACAGAGCTCATATGTAACAGGGCAAGGTAGTCATGTTAGTGTATCCTTGTAGTTTATGAGATGGATAAACATGAACATATTAGGGTTCACTTAAAATGTAGAGCATTGCTACCTGAATTCTACATTCAAACTTCAGAAGAAAACATGAACATTTTTTTAAGCCTGAAACAAGGTGTTTGAAACAAATCCTGAACTTAATATTCTTATAAACAATAAAAGAAAGAAACAAAATGTGAAAATAGAGAAAAACATATTACATTGAGAAACACTTCACCACATATCTATGCCACGAGAATCCTGAAACATAAGGTCTTGTATTCATCGAAAAGAGTCACTTGAACCTCCTCCTCAAAA
>JASDQU010200357.1:0-10620 GCA_032191745.1 Picea mariana
CCAACGCTAGGGGTACTCTTCTTCCCCCTAAACCCCCCGAGCTGCAAAGGGGTGATGCACACAAACGAGAGTAAGTCTATCTCCCCGCTCACCTCGCAAGGTCGAGCTACCACTCTCTATCCGAGATGGGTGTTCCAACTCCCACAAGAAAAATCAATCAAGAAAATTTTCGGCAACGTAACCTTACGCATACGCATACCAGTCATGATCCATACTCCTCCTCCGCCATCCCTTTTATAGAGTTGTCTTAGTGATTAGTTTCTCAAACCCTCATTAGATTCTTTTTATTAAATTTAATTAGGATAAACCTCCCCCATACACATGTCACCCGATCCATCAGTTGCACCAGAAATTAATTAATTAATTAATTCAAATTTTCCTATTTCCCTCACCCACCTAAAAGCATTCCTAAAAACGCTCATCGGTGTCCCTTTATCCCTTTACATTTCTTAAATAACTGACGCCTTACTTAAAACCTAGTTGAGTTCACAATTAGAAGGTTCCAAATGCTAGATTCGCTACTAAGTTAGACATTCCCCTTTTATTTAAGTTCTCATTTTTACCTAAGTTCATTATTAGCAAGTTTAGACATAAACAACAATTTACCCTTTTAATAATTTAATCCTTCATTAAAATTTCACTTTAATTATTAATGTTTGAATTTTCTTTACCCCTTTCTTGTTACATGTCCATTTAGTTTTTTTTTTTGCAATGTTCTACTTAGACCTAGGTTTTAAATTCACTAGGCTTGGCGAAAGTTTTTAAGGGAAAAAAATTAGTTATTAAACTTTACTCATACCATCATTCATTTTAAGGCCGACCAGGTCCTAAGGAGGCATAGTTTTCTAGGTACTAGGTTTATTAACTTGTCAGAGTTAAAATCGTGACGTTCCCTTCAAGATGCACTACGTGCTCCAAGGGTGCCACTCACTTGCATTCTTGTTTTATTTACGTGGCGTGCCCTTCAAGACGCACTACGTGCTCCAAGGGTGTCACTCGCCTTTTGACTGATTTTTGTAGATGTCAAACCCCTAGAGTCAATACTCCGTCAGGTGACCTTGTAGGAGACTAAGGGCCTCTAAGGAATAAGGACCCTGTCTTATTGCGTGCCCTTTAGAATCATTGTGAGCGACTGTTACAGTCTTCCCTCACGGCATTGTGGATCTCTCGAACTAGGTAATCGTTAACCTACAGTTCGAGCCATGGCGGGAGTGTTAGTAGGCCGTGGCAGGGATGTTGTCACACGTCTCTCTCAATATCTCTGGTTGTCATGCATGACCCCTTTACTCCTAATGTGAGTATGGTTAGCAAGTTATCGTCATCCTGCATCTATCAACGAAACATGTCAGCGATAACAATCAACATCATAATATCTAGTCATATGTTACATATGTAATATCAAAACATTCAAACCATAACCGTCCACTCCCTGACTCGATCCAGAGTCTAAGGAGATCCATTGATGCCATCGACATCCTCAAACGTCTAGAGTTTTGCACACTCAGGAAAACCAATCAATAGCACCTGCCGATATAAATATCATAAAATAACGTATCATCAAATCCAAAAACATCATCATGCTCCATAATCGAATCAGTCAATCATATAGTGAACTGAGTCACTTGCACACAAGTTTCCACAAGAATAAGTCACATCAGGTGTGCACAAGAGCGAGATGTTACAAGATTGTAAGAGTTATTCTTTCATATAAGTATTAGTTAATTCTTATTTATTTTGTATGTTTTTAATAGTCATATAGGTTTATATCAACACTCTATTCTATTGAGGCAGGGCCCACTCCAATAAAACAAATTGATATGTATTTTAGGTGGTTTTTCATTTCTTGTTATGTGATTTCATTTATTTATGCAATTATTCATTTATGTAGGATTGTGTTTATTTACTAGATTATATTTATTTTTTAAACATTTTTTTAGTATTACAATTATGATTACTCCCACTTTGGTAAATCATATTTATTTCTATATACTCCCACTTTGGTAAATCATATTTATTTCTATATAATGCAATAATCTTGATAAAGTATATTTAATTCTGCAATGCTACATTTAATTTATAGATTAAATTTATGTCTATAGGATTGCATTCAATTCAATTGAGTGTATTAATTTCTGAAGGGTTGCATTCATCTCAAAAATAACATTTATTTATATGGGTTATGGGAAGTTATCACAATTGAAAAAAGTTAATCTTTTGCACTCTACTCTCCTATATTTTACTTTCTTGTCAATTCACTTTCATGCAATTTACTTTCCTGTTAATGTGTGGTGTGATTTACTTTCTAGAAATTTACTTTCATGTCAATGTGTGGTGTGATTTAATTTCCTATCAATGCATGGTGTGATTTACATTCATGCAATTTAATTTCTCATCAATGTGTGGTGTGATTTAATTTCTATCACTTTACTTTCCTGTCAATGCATAGTGTGAAATTTACTTTCCTGCAGTTTACTTTCTCATGCTATATTTTCAACGCTAGTGTGATTGATTATATCCTTGCCAATACTTGTGTGACCGTCCATTCCATTTCTTGTAAGTTTGATTGTTGAAACTACAAATACCCCTTAGAAATACCAGTGAAAGTAGGAAGTGTAGCCTGCATATACATTGTATGGTAACTTGCAAGTAGAACAGAACCCCAGATTGACAAATTTAATGTACAAACTCATTACTTGCCTGGATATGAAATAGAAAGGTAAGTAAATATCCCTTCACCAATTGGATGAGGCTGGGAAGGAAATTTCCACACTACGGTTCCAAATTTCTTTAGAACAACAAAAAAAATACCCCCTACTCCCATTATTTCTATGGTTGGAGACCCTAATTCATAGTAGCTTGAAGAAAAAATTGAAGAGTTGGTTAAGAAGGTGGAAGAGTGGAAGAATAAGTATTATGAGAGTGAATAAGTAGCTTGTGTTTCTCAAGACTTACTATAAAAAAGGAAAGAAAACTTGAAGAATTAGGGTCAAAATAGAGAAAAAAATTCATGATGAAAGAATTGAGGTGTCAATCATTAAGGATGACCAAGGAGCTTGGAAATCAAAGTATGGAAAATCCCAAGGAGAGAAGATAATAAACAAGCTTGATGAAATCAAAAGGTCCATGTGGGGTTATGTCATGGAATACATACCGAGAATTAGGGAGCACCTATAGTTGTATTTGGCAAATGATGAGTTACAAAAGTGGGTAAAGTGGTATCTAAAGAAAACTCGGGAGGAGGTGGTGCACAAGTCCCAGGTGGAAAATGAGGTAGATTGGTTCATAATACAATTCTTATCTCCATGTTGTGGGTATTGGAAGATACAAATATAACTTTAGTATCCATGGGCGAGTGCACTTTCACAATAAAGTAGGGTCATTAGAACAATACTAAGAAGAAATACCCAGAAGTAGGAACCCAAATCATTACTTTCGTGAGTGACGTGACATATCTGGTGGATTGTGGTCTACCTTTTCCTTCGGATACCTAGTTCATGTTACATTCCCGACCTAAGAAGTACATTAATATTATGGATGAAATAAGGGATCGGTTGGGAGCAGTTGCAAATGAAGGAAGAGCATCCTTGGCCAAGGATATTTTTCATCATGTCTAGTCTTCCATCGCATCATGGACCTTAGTAAAGTGTTTTCTTTGGAATTTACCACTGGTGTACCATAAGGAGAAGAATGAGTTGGAAAAATCTTTTCAAATCTTGAGAGGGGAAAAAGTGACAGGCCTCCAAATAATGGAACATTGAGGCCTATTTTGTAGCTAATATGACCCCTTCATGTGGACTAAGACCTACTATGTTTATGAAAGAATATGATTAATATAAACATCCTTGGTTTTGTGCATTGACTATTTTGAAATGATTTAATGTTGATTTATGTGATACGTCTTGGTTTGATTTGTGATTTTGATGAATTTATGCATTCTTAGGGTTGTTCCAATCATTTTCTCAAGAAGGTCAAATCCTAAGGATGATATTCATCAAATTTCACTTCAGATAAAATGGGGATCATGTCTCCTCTCCAACCTCTAGAGGAACCAAGCATTTAAGGATTCAATACACTCAATCAACAATATCCTAATTCAATTTTATAGTTGAGGGAATTTGAATCAAGGAGGGAATTTGATCCTTGAAACAAGGATACCTAATTCTAGAGATCCTAGAGACAAGTTCCCTTCAATCAAGGACTGTTTAAAGGGATGAATTATGAACATTTGTATAAAGGAACTATTAGCTAGGATATAGTAGGGATTAGTTATTCTTTTCATTTTTTCATCAAGAACTTTCCTTGTAGCTAGTGCATTTGAATTGTTTAAGTACTCTTTATTGTTATGAAGTGATTTCCTGAATGAATAATTTGTGCTTATAGATTTCAAGTACTTATTTTTCTCTCCAGGGTCCTTGTAGAGACCTTGAGTAGGGTCCACTCAAGGTTGTACAAGGAACCCTTCTTGTTGTCACATTTTATTTGTAGTAGTTTCTAGTTAGATTTATCACAATTATGTTGTTATGTGTTATTTTTGCAAGTGGTTCATAGTTTCCTATAGTTGATTCATGCAAGTTATTCCAACAAGTTCATGTTATGTTATTAATTCATGTCATTTCACTATTAGTTGATTTAATTCTATTTTTACAACAATTTCAATTATATTACTCCAACAAGTTCCTTTACTTTATGGAATTTCATTTCTAGTTGATGTAATTATATACACTCAATTTATATTTATTGTATTTCATCCCTCTAATTCATGCTCATTATCTCAACCTAACCCATGAATTTTGAGATGAGCATTCATTGAAAATATTGGAAGATTTGGTAGTATTTTTTAGAATTTTTTTTCCTCTCTAGAATATTGGAAACCACTCTCATTACCCCCTACTCTTGATTCTCTTGACGTGCAGTATAAAGAGTACAAAACACCATCCTTTGAGGGTTAAGGATTGAATGATAAGAGGCTAATATTGGGAATCCTCCTTTCTATTATATTAGTTATTTCATTTGTAGTGTTAGTATCACTTCATTCACATTAGATAGGAAACACTAAATAGGGTCATGTAGTCAACCTAATTAATGCGATGATGAAGATGATTTGTAGCCTATGACACATGAACTTATTATTTTCCATGATATTTGTTACACCAACCTTATAATAGCCATAATAGTGACTTTTATAACCTCCTCTTCTTATCTTAAGAAAGGTAGTGAAGGTCATGAACAAAACTATTAGAGGAAAGGGACAACAATACTCAATCTAGCCTTAAGTCTTTACATCCGAATTTATTAGTGTAGTTTCACATAGTTCACAATACCTCATCAAAGTATCATGTTCCTAGATTGATAAATTAAAGTCAAGCTAAGTATTTCAACAATCTTGTTGCAATTTCTTGGCCCAACACTTTTTTTCACTATTGTTGGGGAGGTGCTAAAAAACTACAAGTAAGACCATCTGAATTACAAAAAAAAGGAATACTCATGAGATTAAATGCATCAACCTAGAGGACTCACACTACTAAAAAATGTATAGTTGAACAAGGATAGTAGAAAGAAGTTGGTGAAATATACATCCAACAATTCATTGGATAATTTGGGGAGCTACCCCCAGAGGGAGCAAATATTTTTGCAAATTTCTCAAAAGAAGGAGATTAATATTCATATCACCACACCATAACTAAATATGGACAGAAAAAACCTAAAATATTTGAGTTCCCCATTTGGGAAACCAATGGAGAACAAAAATGAAGAATATCAATCCTTACGCTTTTCCTCAATTTCATGGCCTTATTTCAGAAGACCTTGACACTTCATTTTTTAGTTTGAAGTTGTTTGTAGGACTTATTGTTATGAATTTGATGCTCAAAAGCTCAATATCTTTCCCTCTATATTGAAGGAATTATCCTTGAGGTGGCTTATGAGTTTAGAGGGAAACACAATCAGAGATGGGATTAAATGAAGAAAAACTCTATTGAAAAGTATAGGGAGTACTGCAAGGCCAAGGACACCAGAGTTGAAATATTTATAATGATCCAAGGAGAAAATGAATCACTAGAATACTATGAGGAAATATTCCAACTAAGTTACAAAAAAAATCATTGTTTCACATTGGATGATAACTCCCTCATTCTTGTCTTTCTCAGAGGGGTAAGAGAGGAATTCATAGAGACCTTAAATCTTATTGCAAATAGAGACATATTCCAATTAGAGTATGAAGACATCAAGCAAGTATTTAAGTGTAACACACCCAACCACCTAACCCTTCCTTAGGCTGGTGGGGTGTCAAAATTTCCTCTTCCTCATCTTAATTCGTTTCTCAAAATGGAGCCCATAGATGGAATCTTATCATTGAGATATTTCTAACGATTGTCACCATGCTCAAAATTGAGCTCAGAATCAAACGTTATGGCCCTTTTAAGTTTTTCAAGAATTCTTCCGCCTACCTGCACATGGAACCCATGTGGCTCCACATCACCCATACCATCTAACATGTATGGACATATCAAGAAATGTCACCCTTCAACGTGGCACAACCCGACCATTGGTTGAGAAACACATTGCATAATCACGACAAGATTTAAGGGAGGTTCTATGCCTAACTAGGCACTAGGATCCAATGGATCCCCACAACCAACACATCCAGAACCTTCCCGGTGGCCAGTTATTCAGTGGTCCGGTCCCCAGGGCCATACCCCAATTGGTACACACACCCACTGAGCACCTCAACCCCACCGAGCATCGGGCCCATGGGGTAATCCATAAGCACCCATTCCTTGAACACCTGATTCGGTGATCTAGTTGGCACCAAGGACATGTGGTCCTAGCGTGGCATGCCACCTGGAATGAAATCTCGTAACCTGACCAAACACCACGTTAACATGGAATCATGACATGGCACGACAGATCATCACGTCCATGATCCAAGGAGAAAATGAATTGTTGGAATACTATGAGGAAATATTCCAACTAAGTTACAAAAAATCTCATAGTTTCACATTGGATGATAACTCCCTCATTCTTGTCTTTCTCATAGGGGTAAGAGAGGAATTCATAGATATCTCAAATATTCTTGCAAATAGAGACATATTCCAATTAGAGTATGAAGAAATCAAGCAAGTATTTAAGTGTAACACACCCAACTCCCTAACCCTTCCTTAGGTTGGTGGGGTGTAAAAATTTCCTCTTCCTCACCTTAAATCATTTTCTCAAAACGAATCCCATATATGGAATATGTTGATCGATATATTTCTAATGACTGCAACCATGCTAAAAAACGGGCTCAGAATCAAAAGTTATGGTCCTTTTAAGTTTTGTGGGCCTTTTTTTGCCTGCCTCCTTGTGGTGCCGACATGGATCCATGTCACATGTACCATACAAAGTGGAGGGGAGTATCAAGACACATCACCCATCAATGTGGCACACCTTGACCACCAATTGACAAACACGTTGCATAATCACGATGGGGCTTAAGGGAGGTTCTATGCCCAACTGGGCACCGAGACCCGATGGATCCCCACAACTAACACAGTGAGAACCTTCCAAGTGGATGGTTATCCACTGGTCCAATCCCCATGAACATACCCCAACTGGGACATACACCCACTGGGAACCTCAACCCCACTAGGCACCACGCCCCACCGAGAACTCACCCCACCAGGAACCAGGCTCCCAGGGTAATCCCTAAGAACTCATTCCTCGAATGCTCGATTCAGTGATCCAACTAGAACCAAGGACATGTGCTATTGACATGGCATGCCACCCAACATGACACCCCAAAACCTAACCAGAAACCATGATGATGTGGCATGATGACATGGCATAAAATGTCAACACATCCTTCGGCCTCGTACGAAACTTCTTCTTATCCTAGAAAAGTGGCACATTATCCTTCGCGACATGTGGATTAACCCCATCTCAACACATGGACTGATATGAAAATGCACATCATCACAAGGCATAAGGATCCTCCCCACTAAGGTCTGGACACTTGTACTCATCTTGTTGGCTCAACTATTTCATCCTGAYGTTATTGACACATGCCCCAATATTCCTCCCACTCATACAATTGCAAAGGAAAGGGAAAAAACCCTTTCTTGTAACATTTCCCAACTGAAATTGAGATTTAATGAGGCCATGCCAACTGAAGGGCCCAGGCCTCTGATTCTTCGGTGACCCGGTTAATTGGGGCTATATCCCCTTGTTCCTAACATCTTGTGGTGATTTGACGGTGGGAATTTATCCTCCCCTCTGATCCAACAGGGGTTTACACAGGGGTTTCAATGGATAACGGGTAAGGAATAGACCATGGAACCCAATGGTGGAACCATGTCCAACCAAGATTTGATGGTTCCTTCAAGGAATGATTATAACACTTAGCCAAATATTCAGTCCTTTTATGGATGGTCAAGATCAATCCTCTACTTTGGATCAACGGTTATGGTTCTCTCCAGATTACATAGGGATTTTTAACAAGTTAAGAACTGGGCTCTAGACTTAGCAGTCTCACAGTCTTTCACTACATCTTTCTACAAGTTTTATAAATTTTTTAATGATTGTGGTTGTGTTGATAAAGAGATTGATGAGTGAAACCCTGAACTATAATTCATTCACCTTTATGACTTTTAGTCAACATGTTGGGATATTATTCTTTTGTACTGCTTTATATGCTTGTGAAAGGGTTCTGACTCATTTTTAAACCTTTAATTGGAATATATACTTCCATGCATCCATTTTTCCAATTGAATCACACTAATAATGTATAAGGTTCCTCTCCGCTCTTAGTTTGGGTAATTCTAGTGCATTCCATTTTGTACTAATGCTTTGAAAGAACTTCTTTAGATTAGATATTGGTATTTGTACATTGTGAAGATTTAATCATTTGGGAAAATATTTTATCTTTATGTTTACATGATCAAAGCAATCGTGTTTTATCAGCTCCAAAGGTCACATATACAACATATCACTAGAGTATCCTTGGTATTTTGCAGATGTTCTTAAATTGGTGACAACAGTTCATGCCAATATTGCTAATTTTGTGAATTGGGAGATGGATTGGTTTTCTCGTACCACTGATATATCCTATTAATCTTCTCCTTTGATTGAAACCCACAACTTTTTAAATATAATTAAATGTCAAAGTAGGGCTTAATATATATTGATGGTATTTGGGTCACCTACTCTGATACAATGTTAAACATCAAGAAATTTAAATTTAAAGATCTTTAAAGGCCACTTTTTCCATCAATATATTAGTTTTATTAAATTATAGTTGATACAATGGCCATTTCTATAGTTTGGGGATGAAGAGAAAGATACCTCTTTGAATTTCACTGAGTGATCGACTTTCTACAACCATGAGTCACTATGGTTTATGTGCTCAAAATACTATTCTCTGGAGGACTATTGCAAAACACAATTTGGTTGAGTTTGGATAAGGAAAATTGGCTTTGTGTGATTAGATATTGATTGTGTGATGTCTGGTTTCTAGTGTGATGAAGGTGTTTGGCGCCAGATTAAACCACACCTTGTTTGGATGGTGTTGGTGCCCATAAAATTCCTTCAATTTGTTAGGTGAACACGTACAAGAGMAAATCATTTTTTTCCAACGTCTATTGTTGTGGATACAAATAAAGATATGATTGCACAGAAAGGGACAATTCACACAAGTCTTGTCTATTTCAATGTGATGTCAAAAATCCTAGCATTTTCCWTSAWGGAAAATGCTAGGATTTTTGACATCACATTGAAATAGACAAGACTTGTGTGAATTGTCCCTTTCTGTGCAATCATATCTTTATTTGTATCCACAACAATAGACGTTGGAAAAAAATGATTTKCTCTTGTACGTGTTCACCTAACAAATTGAAGGAATTTTATGGGCACCAACACCATCCAAACAAGGTGTGGTTTAATCTGGCGCCAAACACCTTCATCACACTAGAAACCAGACATCACACAATCAATATCTAATCACACAAAGCCAATTTTCCTTATCCAAACTCAACCAAATTGTGTTTTGCAATAGTCCTCCAGAGAATAGTATTTTGAGCACATAAACCATAGTGACTCATGGTTGTAGAAAGTCGATCACTCAGTGAAATTCAAAGAGGTATCTTTCTCTTCATCCCCAAACTATAGAAATGGCCATTTCTATAGTTTGGGGATGAAGAGAAAGATACCTCTTTGAATTTCACTGAGTGATCGACTTTCTACAACCATGAGTCACTATGGTTTATGTGCTCAAAATACTATTCTCTGGAGGACTATTGCAAAACACAATTTGGTTGAGTTTGGATAAGGAAAATTGGCTTTGTGTGATTAGATATTGATTGTGTGATGTCTGGTTTCTAGTGTGATGAAGGTGTTTGGCGCCAGATTAAACCACACCTTGTTTGGATGGTGTTGGTGCCCATAAAATTCCTTCAATTTGTTAGGTGAACACGTACAAGAGCAAATCATTTTTTTCCAACGTCTATTGTTGTGGATACAAATAAAGATATGATTGCACAGAAAGGGACAATTCACACAAGTCTTGTCTATTTCAATGTGATGTCAAAAATCCTAGCATTTTCCTTGATGGAAAATATTCTCCCAACCACCTTCATCTTCTCATAGTTG